>CAJNDT010000784.1:0-139821 GCA_905221615.1 Symbiodinium sp. CCMP2592
CCAGCGTAACTTGTGTCCTCCCACCAGTAGCTTGATCTTCAGTTGGATTCAAATCAAGCGGCAGTGCGAACCACGATATCGTCTCATCCAGAAAGCCACAGCCCCTTGCCAGCAAGTCTGTTGCCAGCATGCTGCCACTGGAAAGGACGTGCGATGACCGTTTCCAAAAGACGTGCGTAAAAGCAACTGGGCTGCATTCCCGTGAATTGGCCTCTGCCCTGTCAGGAGGCTGCAAACGCATGGTGCTGCAAACTGCGGAAGCGCCACTAGTGTCTTTTGGCTTCTATTCTTGGAGTTTTTAAAGCGCCGCAGCGCCAAAGACAACATAGCCGACATAGCCACCCTTCCTGTAACACTATCGCACCCCTTGTGCTACCCTGTATAGGAGCCGCCCAAGGCAACCCTAAACTCCGAATAACATAACACAGAAGGCAAGCACGCCCGCATAGCCGGGTTGGACTGTGAATGACTGTGATATCGGCTCTTTCCACAAGAAGCATCAAGCGGCTTCCATTACATGTCACTCCTGTTTAGGGACATATTCGTACTTGTAGCAAGGTTTAGTACTTCGGGTTTCTGTCTCAGGACTTTTGCGGGCGGCCAAACACAATTACAAAAGAGACTTCGGGAAGACCTGGCAGAAGCAAGAACCCTAAACCCCAAACCCTCAAGACAGAAATAAATAGAAACCCTTAACAATTTCTATCAAGGACACCACGCCTGGTGGCGAGTGCCTCTCCCACATCGAGGCTGGGAGCAGACTCGCCTTTGACTCGGATTCGGAAACGCTTTTTTGGGGGCCTCAAGAATTAGAACAGGGTTCCTTGTAAAGGGGTCTATAAGTATTACTATAAGGGGTCAAAAAGGGAGCTATATTACAGGGGCCTTCATAATTAGAATAGGGTTCCTTCAAAGGGATTCCAGGGTTCTATAAGGGGTCTATACTAGGGTCTGTACCATAGGGCCTAAATCATAACCAATATAAGTGCCTATAGTCGGGCTTTCGGGTTGAAAGAAGGCTTCGGTGGTTTGGGGAGGGTCCACAACGTCACTGTTGCGGGCAGTCTACACATCTGCGGTTTCAAAGGCTGCTACGTAACTCCTAGACCGTTAAAGCCCTCAAGCCTTAAACCCTAAACTCTGAACCGTGTTGAGCGGGATTGCAATGCATTCAGCCCGAGATCCCTTGAGGTAAGCTCCAGACCCTGAACCCCTAATACACCCTCAAGCCCTAAACCCTAAACCATCCTAACCCAACCTCTAAACCTCTGAACAAACACCAAACTCCATAAACCCTCATGAGATGTGGCGGGCTTCGCAGCGAAGTCTGGTAGCATGGATTGTGCTTGGGACTCGCCAGATAAGGTCTACACGACTGCGGGTTCGATGTGCCTGGCCCAAAGAGGTGCAACTACACCTCCATGGCAGCCCAAGAAATACTCTGCTGCGACAACAACCTGTCGCACGGATTTGTATGTTTGTGTTTGCGATATCCTGCCGATTGAAGCAGAGTCGTTGCACCTCGAACAGCTTGCCTGAAGCACCATGCAGCCCGCCAAGAGACATGTATTCTTCCAATCACCCAAATATACCATATTGTCACACTCCCCTGACGCTTCTTGGAAAAGCAACCCTAAACCCTAAGCGGGCACGTCAAGACGATCGAATCCACCAGAACCTCCAGAACTATCAGTCGAATAGAAAAGAATGCTAATTACTACAACATAGTTTCATAACAACCCATATGTACTGTAATGTACTGTAAATTCCGAATATGAAAACTTTAAGCTCAACTTATGTAATGGGTATTTTTGACGTGAGGCTGCCAAAACTCGAGCCCATGGAACTGATCCTAGCGTGTGCTGCAAGCAACGCTCGCAGATATAGATCCCTTATAGCAACCCTTATAGACCCCGTTAAAGGAACCCCCCAAAATAGTACGTATAGGTAACTCTTGAAGGCCCTATACTATAGTACCCCTTTAGATCCCTTATAGCACCCCTTATAGACGCCTTTAAAGGGAACCCTATTCCAATCATGAACAGCTGGGAGTCGAGGTATTACATTTCGGACAGAGACCCTCCACGTTTGGAGAGTCGAGGGACGCAGCATCCCACGCAGTCGCTGCTGATCTGCCGTGACTCGTTCCACCTGCTGCCGAACAGGTGCTCTGGGGATCAAGATAGCCCAAAAGCCTTTTCTAGTATAGGCTTTGGGCCCAAAAGCCTTAATGTATGAGTCCTTAGATCCCTAGGGTGGAGGCGGCAGAAATGTTGTCAAACTTTGGCATATGTTATGAGCAGTGCTGTTGCTGCCGTTCGTTGTTCTGCTTTTTGATTCCACGGTTGGCATTGTCGCACTTCTTCAAAGAAGGCCGGCACAGATCACGATGTTGTCGACTTTTCTCCTATCGCCCCGAGCCACTAGAGGAAGACTTCCGCATGTTGATGGCATCTTGCGTGAAGGGCCTTAACTTGAGTTGAACACTGTACATTAACTGTGTCTCCTGCAACCGTCTACGGGAGCAGTACGTTGCGTGCCGTGCCTCCGTCTTCTTCTCCTCCACCTTCCGCCTGCCAGTGGAGTGCTGGAGGGTTTCCAATTTTCAACCAGGCCTTACATAGAGAGCAATGCAATGCAGCCGGCCGCATCCCATGGCAGGTGGCCTCCAATGCTCCACTTCTTCCACACCGAGTCCTTCCTCCACCTCCTCAGGTCCTGGCGCGAGAAAGCCCAAGATGCAACCTGAAGCAACAGCCACAGGTCGCAACCTGCCTGGTAGGGTTTAGGGTTTTTTGCCTCCTGCATGGAAGTTTAGGGTTGGGCAAAATCTGGCTACTTTGGGAACTTGTGCATTTCCTCTTTCAACACTCTGCATGGATCCTGAAAGCGAAGGCCCGCACCCCAAAACCCTAAATGGGTGGTTGTCCAAATTAGGGTCCCTTTTTGGGTACCATAAATATTAGGTGCCGAACAAGAATAGGTACCCAGAAAGGAACCATAATTTTGATAACCTCCCAAATTTCTGAGGCCAGGGCTCAAAGAACCCGAGACTTGAGGCAGGTCTTCCGACGACTTGGCCTGTGAACAGGAATTCCGAGCACCCCATGAACCCGCCGCTGAGTTGCATGGCAGCTGTGCTAAAACATCTTGCGTGGAACAACTTATTATCCAACTGTTTGATAAAAAGAACAACAGTAACGACATGATTGCGATAGCAGTTTAATCAGACGCATGGTAGCAATAGTCATAACAGGTACTACTATCGCTATCCCTGCCTAACACTCCCAATACCGCAAAGTAGGCACTAGCTTTAGACCACACAGTAGGTGCTAGTTGTACAGTCAGAGTCCGAGGGCATTATGTCATGCCACCTCCCTAAACTCAACCCAAAATTCCCCACCCCAAACCTTAAACCCTATAAACCTCGAAACTTTAAGCTTACCCTCTCTGGTCGCTAAAACTGCGCTCGTGCGGAGCTACCCGGGCAGAGAACCATTGCTGATATTTGCCATCCATGCGTTAGATCCGAAATCCTAAACCACAAAACCCGAAACCAATAAACCCGTCAACGCCTAATTCCAAACCTTAAAATCCGAAACCCTAAACCCTAAACTCTAAGTCCTAAAGCCTCAACCGAAGCTGCTTCATAAGATCCCGGCCTCTTGCAGCTCCGCCCAAAGGCTAGTCGCCTGCTCAGGAATCTCTGCAGGAATCTCTGCTTCGGGTTTCGGGCTTATGACTTTAGGTTTAGTGTTTTCTAAACCCTAGACCTAGGGGCTAGGGGTTTAAGGCTTTTTTGCTGCCTCCTGCATAGCTTCGTAACAAAGCAGGGTGGCTTCAGACATTGCCGTTCACAAGTCAGAGCCATGCAACTCATCAGCAAGTTAGTGCACAGTCCTCGAAGGAGTTTAGTGGGTTTAGTGTTTAAGGGCTCAGGTTAGGGTCCAGCTCAGGGTTAGGGTAGGGTGTTGATTGTGGTGTATGTAATATTCAGGTCTTAGCATCATTTTTGGCAGGTAGGGATTTGGGTTTAGGCTGTTTCGGCATGCAAGCTATAAAACCAAAGTTCCGTGGCCTTCTCGCGGGATGCTTTGGCTGCAGCTTCGGCCATGCTGATGCCTCAGAAAATTCGGGACATCGCCAATGTGTCAGGTTGATCCCATACTGTAAGTACAAGGTTCAACTCAGTGTATTACCGTTCTTCTATGTCTTGCTGCCTACATGCCTGACGTCGCAAGTGGAATACAGCCTTTGCTTGTCGAGACGCTGTGAGCCATAGTTTGGTTCTTGGCGATCAGGTCCACCTGATGACGGGAACAATCCACCTTTCATCCATGCCGCTGGCCACATCTGTTTGCTTGCACAGATACTGAGACAAGCACTGGAGCCAGATGGGTAGTTCTCTAAATTAGACTTCCTTTTAAGGCCCCAAAGATAGTACGACACCCTTATCAAAACGATCCTAAAAGGGACCCTGCTGTAGAGAACTGGCCGATGATGATGATACATGTCTGGTGGTACCGCCTGAGAAGAGGATCAAGGAACCAAACAACTACAATAAGCAGGAAACCCTATATAAAGCCTATATACAACGTACAACAAGCCAAGGGATGTCTTCTTGCCTTTCCTGGAGCATGGCGTCCAAAGACTTCTCAAGCGGATCTATGCTTTGTTTGGGTTTGGAGAAATGCGCTCCTTCCTGTTGTTGAAATCCATTCGGCCATTTGAGGGATTTCCATGTTATGCTAGCTTGCAACCTCGAAGCAAAGATTGCTGAATCAAGAGCTGGCTCGGCGAGGACAGGGTTGTGGCCTACACAACTCAAAAAATTCGACGCCATATGCTCTGACGAATAGTGCAAGCCCAAAGCCTGAAAACCCTGAACCCTTTTGCCCAAAGTCGCAAACCTAAACCCCAAGGTCCGGGATAAAGGCAACTCAGTCACAGAACAAAAGGCCTCCTGCGCACGCCCCGCCGCTGCCAGGCGTTCCATCTCCTTTCCGTGTGTTAAACGCAACTTAGGGTTTACGCTCTCACAACTCGGACACAGCCAGGCGAGGTTCTTGGTGCGAGGTCGGTGTGATGCAGCAAATTTGATCGGATCCTCATATGTTCCTGTTCACGACAGAGCACCCAAAAACCAAACAACTGCACAAACCCAGCACCTAATCAACACAGACACCGTCAAAGAACATGAAGGACCTGTTCGTAGTGGCTACGCAAAGTACTTGAAGAGTTCGTGCGAGGAGCGGAGGACATCAAAGCTATAGAAATTAACCAGGGTTTTGGACTTTTGGGCTTTTAAGCGCCATTTACATTGGCCGTTAAAACAAACAGTGCCTGTCTGGAGTCGACGCTGAATTCAACAGCTTCCCGACGTGAGAATGATGAGGGCATCATCCCACAGCGCATCGCGCGCAAAATTGAAACTTCCGAGCACAACCTGCCTTGATCTGGATTCGGAGCTCTTTGGCTTGCGCCCGGAGCGCCTGCTGCCATCTGCTACCCGGAGGATCGAGTCTCTGCCCATCATGCCAAAACTACCGGCTTACGCATCCGGCCCCGGAAAATATGCTGCTGACAGGGAACTGATGTTTATAAACCCTAAACCGTAAGCCCCCTCGACCTTAAACCCTTTAGATCACCAGGGGATCATGACCAAGCACCGAAAACCAAACGGTAGCGATCAACAAGGCCGAGCGCCTCAATCTCCAGCGCGACCTGGGGCCCCGCCTGAGAGAACAGTCTACTTATAACCAAGGGTGCGCAAAAATATATATATATATATATATGTATATGTATATGTATACGTATACGTATACGTACAGGTATAGGTATAGGTATAGGTATAGGTATAGGTATACGTATACGTACAGGTATAGGTATAGGTATAGGTATAGGTATATGTATAGGTATATGTATATGTATGTATATTTTGGCTCCCGCTTGGCTGTCTGACGACCATATATACATATATGTATATATATATATATAGAAAAGAATCATGATGACGATGGTGATGATGATAACTACAGCACGATATGTAAAATAGTATATTCGACTATTGTAGGGTTTGGGGGTTGTTCGACACTTACACTCGAAGACGGCCCTGCCTCGGACTCTCGAGGCACTTCCAGGTCACCTCAAGCAAACCAGACGGCGGAAGGTGCAAGCTTGCGGCTCAAGCAATGCTCAGATATAAGTTCTCGCTTTTTAGCAGGGGCTGCAATTCAAAAGCTGTATGCCTTAAAAATAGCCGAAAAAGCGTAATATCCAACCCAACAGCCATTCTAGGCCTGTTCGACATATGTAGGAACCTGATTAAGAAACCTTGGGCCTATAACCCGAAAAGTAGCAGGATTCATATATGTAAGGAACCCTAATAAAGGCCCGAGGCTTCTTGATCAAGTTCCTACATTAGTTGTACAGTTTCTCCAAAGCTTCGCAATCGTTTGAGCATCCCGCCGGCTTGCTTCCGCCGCAGGATCAGCCCGCAGTTCTTCCAGTAACTCACCTGCCGGGCCCAGGACCGCTAGAATAGGGTTCCTTTAATCATAGGGATCCTTAGGGGTGTAGGGGGAGGGGGGGTAGGGGGCCTTAAGGCCCATAATAAGGACTAATAAGGCCTATTTAAGGAAATATAGTCCCCTACACCCCTCCCCCCTACACCCCTAAGGATCCCTATGATTTAAAGGGGCCTATAAGGGTTACTATAAATGATCTATAAGGGTACTATAGAAAGGGTGCCTACATAATTACCAATACTGTTTTGGGGGCTCCTAACTATAAATATAGTATAATGGGCCCGAAACCCTATTCTGATTATTAAGGCCCTTATATTGGGGGGCGTCGATGAGACGTTGGCAACAGCTGTCAGAGGTCAGAACTCGCACAAAGCACCACTCGCGAAGGTAGCCCCAACGGGGCGCGGCACTTTTCTCCTCGGACCTGCGGTCCACGTGAATGCGCACTCCGGCGCCGCAGGGGAAGCCTATGGCTCACAGGAACCTGGGGTTCCAAAAGTAGTCGTAGCACCTGTGCTAAAGAAGCTTAGGCCAAAGGACGTCCTGCGGGCACGAAGTTGGGCAAGCACAGGAACGTATTGAACCTTGCTCACTACATACAAACGAGGCATTGCCTTTGACATGCCCCCAAAATCTTTCAAGGAGGGACGGCTGCTTGCTCGGATTCCAGTGCACGTCGGCGTCTCGCGGACATAAATGCACCAGGGAGGCGAAGCCTCCAGGAACCCTGAGTGAGGAATTTCCGCAGCGAGTCTTGCTTACTGCTCTTCGTCAGTCCATCGGCAAGCTGGTGGTCACTATCGCACCATTCAAGAAGAGTCCCCTGTGCCTTCAGCTGGTCCGCAACGCCCATGAGGTCAAGGGCTGAGTACTTGTCACGAAGGTTAAACCCCGAAGAGAAGTCAGCACCTTTAAGTAGAGCGTCGTAGACTCCTCGAGCGTCGATGATGAGGTAAGCCTTGGTCTTCGCAGTGAACTCGGCCGGATTGCTGAGGTTGATGTCGTCACCCAGCATCTCACGCCATGTCAAACGGCACCACATCATTTCTTGCTCGGCCAGAGAAAGGGCTTGACTCTCAGCCGCCAAGGAACTTCTAGCAACCCTCGGGAGTTTCTGGGAACGCCACGACACCAGGTTGACCTTGCCTTGTCCAGACAAGACGTCGGCCGGAGTCATCAGGCCTATCAAGAAGCCTCCGGTCGAGGACAGATCAGGCCGGTTGGCCAATGAAGCATCACTCCACCCGACGAAGATCAATTCTTCAGCGGGACAGTCTCCAAGGTTCTGGACGTGGGTCCCAAGGTGGCGGGCGCTTTGCACTTCTCGCACCAACTTGTTGATCTGACTAATGCAGGCGGTATCCTTGGTGGACAGAAGACTTTGTAGATGCCCGAGCTTCGCAGCATGTTGCGGCCCAGATTGCGTGACTCGCCACTGCACACTTCCCAGCACAGCTCTCGCCTGGCTCAATTCTCCATCGGTCATTGTCCGTGAAGGACCTTTTACATCCGGCATCTGGGTCAGGTCACGACAGAAGGCGGAGTGGTCGACCGTAATGGAGCTATCTCCGTGCTGGGTAAGGCGCAGGCCACAAAAGTCAAAGCTTTGCCACTCCCAAGGTGACCATGTGTACGCCTCCTCGAAGCTCTTCAAGAAGCGGATCCATGTTGGAGAGCTCGGATCTCCAGTAAAGAGGAAGTCGTCGACATAGGACCCGATGAGGCCACAGACCTTGCCGTTGGCATCGATGATTCTCCAAAGGCATGGGTCGGTGCGGCTTGGTCTCCCTCCCAGTTTCTTTAATGTCTTCTGGATGTCAAGGAACCATTCACGAGGAGCTTGAGCCAATCCGTAAGCTGACCCAGTCAGCTCTACCGCTTCATGCGGCTGTAGACCTAGCGCTTCGGCAAGCTCCGGGAGGGGCTTGGCCAGGAGCCTTTGAGATCGCTCCTCCGGTCTGGCCTGGAGGAAGGCCGTCTTGACGTCACCAGAACCAATGGGCCACTTCATCGCGCTCGCCATGTTCAACATAAGTTGCCTGGTCAGACGACTCATAGTCGGCGAAGTGGTGGGCTCTTCCAGCAAATTCGGGGCACTATAGCCCAGCACCACAATTCTCGCCTTAGCTTTCACCTGCTCCTTCCCTTCCGCATCCGGTTCGGCCGCCTTAAAGGTCAGAACCCAACGCATGCCGATCAAGGAGCTAGGTTCCACATGTTCACTGACCTTCCGGGCAACTTTTGTACGCAACCACTGCTGCACCTCAATGCTCTTGGCCTCTTGCATGGCAGCTCGCTGACGATCTGACAGGCGTCCCCATGTCACCTCCACACCTTTTGCCATAGTTTTGGCCACAAACTTGGAGGGGTCCTTGACCATCCGCCGCCACTCAGCGGCATTCTCGGGAGCTGGGATTGTGACGCCAAAGACGCGCTCCTGCTCGGGAGAAGCCCAGAAGGCTTGTTCTGACGCCTCTCGTTGAAGCACATGTGGAGGGCGGTCCTGCCGTTCATGTTCTGCTCGCTGTTGCTGAAAACTCGAGCTCGGTCGCGAAGTATGAGGAGGTGCTGGAGGGATCGGTCCGAGGGGAACATAATCAGGATCATTAAGCAATCGCTCCAAATCAAGAGTCTCATCGTCCCGAATCATTTCCTCCTCATTGGCTTCAGGCACCGGTGCAGGACGCTTCATTCCTTCCTTGCGCCGGTCCTCAATCATCTCCTCCTCGGAGTCCATATCGGCATCTCGTTGGTCTTGCGGCGGATCGGGTAATAGCTCAGGATCACCATCACCAGGTAGTAGTCCTCCGCCACCATCTTGATCATCTCCGACTGGGCGTTGCCGATGGTGAGGTAAAGGAGGCACAGTTAGATCCTCATAAGATCCCCGACCCATTGTCGCCGTTAGACTCGTCAAAGTCCAGGGATAAACCACGGTTCCAGAGGACTCTGCAATCAACTTCTCGGTTTCACTCGCGTGCCTCAGTTGGGAAACATGGGCCTTCTTCAAACGCCCAGACGCAATGATCCATACGTGGGCAGAGGGCTTCCGATCACCAGGTTGGCCCTTCGTTTCCGACGCTAGCACTCGAGCTGGTCCAAACCATCTCGAAGTCCTCATCCGGGGCCTGTCCACCAGCCGGTTCGACACCATATCCGCAGGATGCCGTAGGCGCTGATAGAACACAAGATCACCTGGGAGATAGACAGATGAGGAGTGAGGCCTTGTATTGGATGCACGGGAGGCCCATTGTCGCTCACGATGTTCCAGGAAGGCCTTCGCGGCTTGAAGTCGTACGTCACGGCTTCGGGAGGCTTCAGTTCCAGGAGTAGCCGCTGCAGAAATCGCGGCGAGCTCACCTTGGTGTTGATTGAGGCTCCCTCCGGGACTAAAGTCTCTCCCCAAGGCCCACTGCAAAGGACTGAAGCCATGAATCCGAGCATGCGTGTTGTGGGCTTGGACCATCGCCAGAGCAGCCTGGCCTGGGTCAATAGGATTGCCTCGAAGGAAGGATTCAATCTTCTCCTTGAGGATTCCAATGGCTCGCTCAACTTCACTGAGAAATTCATGATGCTCAGCCGGGCATACTTGAAGTTCAATGCCATGTTCGTCAGCCAAGTCGGCCATGGTGTGTCCTCGGAGAGCACCTTCAGCATCGAGCTTGATGATCGAGGGAGCTCCAAAGTACTGGAGCCATGCCTCTTGTACCAAGTTCTTCACCTCCACAGAGGAGGCATTCCATCCTTCGTGCTCGGAGGTAACCTTGATCCGGCGAATCACCGCATAACCAGAGGCCTCATCCTGCATCAGCAGAAAATGATGAATCTGTGACCCTATTCGGTGGTGGCACAGATCCAGCTGCAGGGTTTCCCACAACCTTTCGGACTTCTCCATCTGAACCATGGGTCGACGAGCCTTGCGCTTGCCTTCCTGACATTGGTCACATGTCAGTTGAGAGGCGGCCGCAATCAGCTTTGGGTCCGCGCCGCGAACTTTCAGGTTCCGGATCAACAGTCGATTCGAAGGATGCCCAAGTCGACAATGAATCTTGTGGGCTCGCTCGATCAATTCCGTGAGCTCCTTCTTGTCCATGGTCGCCAGCAGCTCCTTCTCAGCCTCAGTTACCAACACTTCGGCGGCATACAAAGGAGCTTCCAACATCTTCTCCGCAAGGGGTCGCCATGGAGAGGTGGTAGTACGTGAGGTGTTGGGAATTCCATGGAGAACCGAGGTATCAGAACTCCGAATCCAACATGGTCCACAGCTCACGGCTTGGCCACCATGGTAGTCTTGATGGGATCTCCAGAACTCACGAACCTCAGGCAGTCCGTCACAACGCTGCTGGCCCGAATGAATCCAGACCACCTTGCATCCAGCTGACAGAGCATCACAGGAAACCTTCAGGAAGTTGCGAAGGACTTTTCGTTGTCGCAGGCGGGCCTTGTCCCATCGAGGGTCCTCAGGTTGGAGGTTGGACCCTTGTGGTATATAGCAGACTACCCATTGGGGCCCAGTAGACCGCACAATCTCAGAAGTCCTTGCAGTGCCAACCTGAGTAGTCAGATCACAACCATCTCGGAATGACACCGTCGTCACCTCCGCTCCTCCCGACTCCAAGCGATCCCGGAGGCAGGAGGTCCCAGGGGAACCAAGCTCAAGAATTTGGGTAGCGCTGCCCTTTGTCTCCTCCGGGTTCTCAGTCAAGATCTCCTGGTACTCCGTCACCACCGCCATGATCTCGTCCTTCTCGGTTTCCTGGAGGATAACCTCATCATTCTCAACCTCACTCTTGATCTGGAACAATCCGGACATAGCTTGAGAACCTTTCGGGGCTACGAAACCAAATTCTCGGAGGTCCTGAAGAATATCAGGCTGGGCCCGCACAACCAACCTGGTAGTATAGGCTGCCAATGCAACCCTTCGTCCTGACCATCTCATCGTAGCATGCCAACTCTTTGGATCAAAGGAAACAATCTCATGCCACGTTGACTTCACGCTTCCCAACATGGATTGGCCATTCGGTCCTTTTCGCCTCCACAGCTCACCGCTTGCAGCTTCGCCAGGATCTCGAAGCCAAACTTCACCGCCAGAATGGTTGCCGAAGGTCACGAGGTAGTTGGCGCTGCCCTCCAAATTATGGAGGTCGCGATGGGGACGGGCTTCGGTATTCACCGAAAAGGCCAAGGAGGTCCAAGTGGCTTCACTCATGTTGGGCTGCGCCTTCAACCATGCATTGGCATACCGAGTCACCCATGGGAAACGCCATGTTTTGTTCAGAACACCACAGAACTTGCCATGACTGAACATGCCCAAGTGCAGCAACGCAGAGTCCTTACCCTTCGCCTTGGAGAATGAACGGTTTGCCTGGAACTGGATAGGGTTCATGAGGGACGTAAGAGTCTCCATGGAGTCCATCGTGAAGCTGTTGGACTGATACAGGGACTTGGCACACTCCTCAAGCGCCTGCTCATTACTAAAAATGGCCAAGTTCTCGACGTTCATGTCCTGCAACTCTGCCGAGTTCTCGACGTTCATGTCCTGCAACTCTGCCGGGTTCTCGAGGTTCATGTCCTGCAACTCTGTGGGGTTCTTGAAGTTCACTTTCCGCGGCTCTCGTACTCTTGGGTCTCGGCTGGCATCTCGTGGGATCTGGGCGCCTTTCGCCCGGGAGTCGCGGAGAGGTTCTCGCTGTCGGTCACCACGATGGTCTCGGACGGGGTCGTTGGAGCCGATGATTGCGTCGCATGGGAGTCCGGGTAGCCGTTGGGTGTCGCCGCCGTCGATCGCGCCAATGCCTTGGGAGCTGCTCCACGGGTCTTTGCAACGGCTGCTTGACGCTGGGCACGGACCTGGGCCAAATGCTTCTCCGCGGACTTCTCCGCAGCAGCCCATCCGATCTCCTTGTCTCGGAGATTTTCCACTGCCACATCCGGAAGCTCCCCCTTGACTGCTTGAGACGTGTCCTCCGGCAGTGGGCCAGGGGATCGCCGGAGTCCGTGCTTCCCCACTCGGGGGGTGTACGACAGGCGTAGGCCGCATGTCTTGCAGTGCACCCATTGGCCGTGCTGATTCGCACCGCTCCGTGATCCTTTCCCCGGCGGCTCCGGGACATGGTGGCTGAAGCATGGGGCTCCCGCGTAGCGGGGATCCCGAGGATCCGCCTCGACTGTGCGAGACGTGTCGAGGGGCATCGACTTTTCCGTCACATTCTTCGGCTTCGTCCGCCCTTTGCTGTCGGCCCCCTTCGAATTGAGTTCCCCACTGCTCACGGTGGTCGCCGGCAGCTCCGAAGACGTGGCCATGAGAAGCAAGGAGAGTCACTAAGATACCAAAAGGTCGCATCACTGGAAGCTCTCGGCTTCGATCTTGGGCCACGGCATTCGGGTTCGCTTCATGTTGACACTCATGAGAAGGAGGGGCAGGATCTCTATCAGATTCGCAAGCACCTTCAACAGCATGAGGCTCACTCTGCGCAACGGCTATTCCATGACCTGTCTCATGCACTGACTGGCACTCAACCTGCTCTTGATCAGACTGCACACCTCCGTCGATCATAAAGACAGACTCGGTTTTCTCAGGCTGCGCTAGCAGTACGGCTCCAGCCCTTGGCTGAAGCAAGTCAAATGCTTGAGACATCCAATCCTCTCTCAAGTCCAGCAGAAGGTGGCCGGTACGAGATCGCCTGAGGGGAACCCCTTTTGAGGGATCAACTGCACCAAACACAATCACATCACGGTGGAAGTCGAGCACAGCATGCAATCTCCTCAACGTTTTCACTCCAATAAGCAACGGTACACCCTGTACGTCCAACGTGAAGACTCCAAGGTTCACACACAACTCTCCCAATCTTTGCGGCAAAAGAACATGAGAAGCTGAATAACCATGCGCTCCATTCCCGAACTTGAAACGCTTCGGAGGTTCATCAGTCACCTGCACCTGGTCGCTCCTTCCAGTGGATTGTCTCCGGGCGATCATCAGGGCTTCTAGGGCAGGTAGACTACACACTGTTTCAGTCGCTCCAGAATCTAACACCGCAAACCCTGCAAGATCAACTGACGTCTGTCTCTCCTGCAGAAGCACAGTCTCCTCGAGGTCTCCCGGGAGGTGCTCAATGACCTCTGGCTCGAGGCTGCTGATCATCATCACGGACTCCTCAAGGCTGATGTCCTTCACCTCGGGAGTCTCAAGGACCTCGGGCTCGGAGAGCATGAAGACGCCCGCCGCGTTGAAGTTCACTGAGCCGCGGCCTTTTCCTTTCCGTCGAGGGCACTCACGGAAGGTGTGGTTCTTATCTCCACAGATGAAGCAGCCGGTGTAAGACTGGTCTCCCGGCCTCATCGCATAAACTGAGTCCACTTGCATCACCGGAAGCGAGGTAGCACTTGCTGGCGAGCTGGGGCTAGGTAGGAAAGGCCGTTTGCCTTTCTTTCCTTTCCCCTTTCCCTTTCCTTTCTTGCCCTTGGAGGACGGCTGAAAAGGATAGAAGCCTCTTGACAACCGCTGCGCTTTCACTGCCTGTTTCGCCTGAACAAAGTTCCGCAGCTTTCCGTCCGCCATGGCATAGGCCTCTTCCACTTCCTTCAGCTCCTCCGGAGACAATTGCGAGCTGGGGTCGTCCTGCCATTCTGCATCACCCCACCATGTCGTGCCCTCATCAAACTCGGGAGCCCAGTAATCCTCCGCGCTCTGGTCCTCGTCCAGGGAGTGATCCTCTCCATAGTAGTGGACCTCGGTGGTCTCCAGGATCTCGGTCATGTCCTCCTCGTCCATGAGAAGCATGGACCAATGCCCTTGGTCCTCAACCCAGAAAGTCCTTCGTCGGGGGCCTCCTCCATGACCACGATGATGAACTTCTTGTCCAAGTAGCTCATCTTCCATGGCCCTCATCGCGGCCTCGATGGAGTCCAGGCGTAGGGAATTTCCTGCTGCCGCCTGGATATTCAAGCGAGCCGAGTTGGACAGTCCAGCTCGCCTCAGTAGCAGCCATCCCAGCAACTCCGAAGGAAGGGCTTCTTCCAAGACCTCATTGTAGGATTCCCAAAGCTTAAGGTCCTGAAGCGCATGCTGGGAAGTATCACTGTCACTGTCCTTGTCTTTCCGGCCCCCTTTTCTCCATGCAGACATAGAAGTTTGTGCATCACGCGTGGTAAAGGGTGTCCTCGAGCGAGTCGGTGAGATTCTCGGGGACTCCACCTGCACGACATCGTCCTCCTCCACGGCCGGGCCCTCGCCAGGGAGGGTCTCCGTCTCCAGATTCTCGGTGTCCGCCTCGCCGTGGGGCTCTTCCATGGTCGCCGAACTCCTTTCGCCAGAAGCTCTCGCCGGTGATCCGCGTGTCCCAGAAGACTTCGGACTGAACCCAGAGGTAGGTGCCGGCTGGGTCTTCCGCACACGTCCCAGCGCCTGCTGGAGTTGTCGATAGGCCTCCCGCAAGCGAGAAGCCCAGGTTGAGAAGCTCTGCCCAGCTGGCCGACGGAGCCGCAAGATCAAGTTCTCCAAGCGGGTGCCGACATCGTGCACCACTCCAGGCCCAAGTCGGGTCTCCAAGAACTGAAGCAAGTAGATGACTCCATTTCGGCGGACCAGCTGGGAGTGGTCAATCTCCTGAGTCACAATCCATGCCCTCCCACTCAGTTGAGTGAGGATATCAGGGCCTAGCAAATGTCGCCGCTTCCGAGGGGTCCTTTCAAACGCCAAACGGGCCTTCCTCACGAAATCAGGCCACGTGCTGCTGTCGCCGTCCCATCCACAAGTAAAACGACTGTCCTTTTCGGACATGAATTCTCAAAAACCTTGCACTGGCTTTCCACTCCTTGCCTCGGTCTTCGGGATGATCAGGTACTCCCAGGGAAGCACCTAGTTCAAGCTCTGCAGAAGGATCCCGTAGGGCTCGAAGATGAAAAGCCAAAAGGACTGGTGGGCGGCCCAACCAGTCTGAGCTCCCAGATCTGAGCTCCGCTACCAACGTCGATGAGACGTTGGCAACAGCTGTCAGAGGTCAGAACTCGCACAAAGCACCACTCGCGAAGGTAGCCCCAACGGGGCGCGGCACTTTTCTCCTCGGACCTGCGGTCCACGTGAATGCGCACTCCGGCGCCGCAGGGGAAGCCTATGGCTCACAGGAACCTGGGGTTCCAAAAGTAGTCGTAGCACCTGTGCTAAAGAAGCTTAGGCCAAAGGACGTCCTGCGGGCACGAAGTTGGGCAAGCACAGGAACGTATTGAACCTTGCTCACTACATACAAACGAGGCATTGCCTTTGACAGGGGGTAGAGGGCTAATGTCGGAACCTGATTAAGAAACCTTGGGCCTTTACTAGGGTTCCTTCTATGACACCTACTACTAGTATTATGTGGTTACAGGCCCAGGGTTTCTTAGGGTTCACAGGCGTTAAGGGACGGGCTTGAAATGGGAGTTTCCGAAAATAGGGGACCCGTACCCTAAAAAATAGGATCCTTATTATAAAACCCCCAAAAATAAGGTACCCGAATTTTCGGAACCTCCCAAATTACTGTCGCTGCCTCCTCATCCAGCCGCTGGGTGCGCGCTGCCTCCTTGCGCTGGCGCGCCTCTGCCTCCCATGCGCGGCCACTCGCCAAATGGGAGTTTCACAAAATAGGGGAGCCTAATATGGTACCCTATATAGTAGGATCCTTGTTCTAAGGGCCCCCAAATAAGGTACCCCTAATTTTCGGAAACTCCCACATCAGCATCCAGCTCATGTAGCCTGGCCAAGCCTCCTTTTCTCGTCGAAGGAGAGCTTCCAGCCTGAGCCCGGCAGATAATCCGCCAACTCAGGCAAGCACCAAGCGTCGCACCTCGCCAAAAATCTTGCGAATTCCCTCAGACTTATATGGGAGTTTCCCAAAACAGGGGACCCTAATACAGCACCCTAAATAATAGGATCCTTATTATAAGGACCCCCAAATAAGGTACCCCTATTTTCGGAAACTCCCATATGGCTCGGGCATGTTCTACCAGAAGATCCTTAGGGGCCTGACTGCAGTTGGAGCTCGCCTTGCAGGCTGCGCACAGCCTTCGCATAGAAACTACCTTAACCCCGAAGAACCTACCATTGTTTTGAGGACTTATATAAAGAAATCATAATAAGGAGCCCTAAAAAGGTAGGTTATTCAGAGTTAAGGGTAAACCCTACCTAAGAATAGAAATCCTGGGGTTCCCAAGGGGTGTGGTGACATCATGGGCTTCTACCTTGGGGCCGAAAGGAGTTGGTTGCTTCGCATGGATTTCCCGCTGGTGGTGACTCCCAGGAATCGAATGGAAGATGCAGAACACGCTTGTTTCATGTCGTTTCCATGTTCTCCGGCACGAGAAATGGAAACGAAACGTACTGTGTTGGCGTATCTATGATGTTTCCCAATGACCTAAATTTAAAGGGTGGAGATTTTGTTTTTGGGGGTGGGGCTGGGGGTTTTGGGTTTAGGGGGGAGTTGCCTACGTTCCCCGGTTTCGGGTTTGGGGGGAGTTGCATTTGCCTACGTTCCCATAGGAAAACTGTTAGTTTGTTTATATTCCCCTAAAGCCAGTCTTTCATCTAGTTTTAAGGTGGAAATCAGGAGTTTTTCGATATGTCCATATCTACATCCATAGACCTGTGTTTGTCTATGTTTACTTCTGTTTACGCAGGAAAACAAACGAGTGAAGTTGTTTTTGGTGCAATTCTCCTTGTTTGGTGTTTATTGTTGTTATTTGGTTCGTTGTCTTGTATTAGCACTAGTATTGCTCATATTACTAGTATCTCAGTATGCTTGTTGTTACCCATAGTCTTGTTCTCCCTGCGTTTTTTCTTCTTTCCTTCCTTCCGTCTGCCTTGTTTTTTCCTTTTCCGTCCTTCCCTTCTTCATTCCTTCCTTCCTTCCTTCCTTGCTTCCCACGGAAGGGCCAAACAAAAAGGGGCAAAAACAAATTGGGTCCCCTGACCTAAACCCTAAACCCTACACCCTAAGCCCAATGACCTAAACCCTAAACTCCCTAAACCACGAAACCCTCAGAGCCCTAGACTTTGCGAGTAAAGCACTAGACATCCTGAAATCATGTCATCTTAAGCCTGCCAGTCTGTTCTGAAACCAGAGGCCAGCGACCTACTATACCGGCCTTAATCGATGGAATAGGGTTTGGCGGTATACGAGTATACTATACTACAACTACAATAAGGAACCCCCAACATAGTATGGCTGGGTTTGCAGATTTCTGCGCCAGGATTCGGAGGCGTGTGTTATCACGGGCCGGGAAAAGCGCAACGGCACACAATATGCAAGCGCCTTCCTTCCTGAGCGCATACTGCTACGTTTGCATGTCTTAATTAGGCAGCGCACTCCTCTGAAAACAAATAATATGCACATACATACACTGTATAAAGAACTCGAAGCCTCGGCTTCTTCGGCTTGAAGATGCTCCACCTGCGCTTGGCGCTGAGCCTGGCAGGGTAGCAAAATCTGCAGAGTCAGGAACGTTTAGGGTTTCGGCGCTCAAACTCGGACAATGCAGGCGTTTAGGGTTCGGGGTCTAGGGTTTGATTCCAGATGGGCCCGATCCCGTTTCCTTTGTTTCTTCGGGGCTTGAACACGGAGCGGTTGAACTGAGGCGAATAACAAGAAGCACAGCTGCTGGTTGCAGGGGCGGAAGTGACATAATGAAGCCATATCTCGTCACCCTTACCTGTTGAGAAAATGTTGAGGGGTTCCTTAATGCTTTGGGAACCCACATAGCTGTGGGGCCTTCTTAACTAGCATAGGACCATGGGTATATTCGAAACTTGAATATCACTCTCTTAACTAAGGCAGCCTAAGCAATGATACGTGTTTTGAGCCCTTTAGAATGATGCGGGTATTTGTTCCGACTCCTTTTTTCTTAGGGGCTGAGTACCCTAGCCAAAAAATTAACCTTTTGAATTTATGGTAGGATTATATACACCCCAAAAGGTTAAAGGTTACCTCATCTTAGCTACTCAGCTTTTCTTGAAAGACGAGGCCGCCACCTCGGCGCCTTTTGCCAACTCCTGCAGCTGCTGCTGCGCTGCTTCCAGGCGAACTTGAAGCTGCGCACCTGTGGGTTTCCGAAAATATGGGACCCGAATATAGTACCCTGAATAGTAGGATCCCTATTAGAAGGACCCCAAAATCCCCAAAATAAGACACCCCTAATAACCGGAAACTCCCACCTGTCTCTTCTTCTTGGTTGTGTCCGTAATATAGGGGCCTTTTTTTCCGATGGATGCCTGTGACCGTAGTCGCGCTCGTGAATTCGAGCTTGCAAAGTCCTTGATGAAAAACCAACCCTTAGCCAAAAGCGGCTCGCAACTGAATCATGTGAGCATGGTTCCCGAAGGTAAAACCATCCTCTCGTCTGTGCACGGAGATTGCGCCGTGCTGTACAATGGCGCCGATCTCGTAAAAGTGCCCCTGATCAGCCACGTCAAAAGCGGCTTTGAGGACATCGTCGCCGCTATGGCAACGGTCTCGTAGCGTCGCGAAATGTTCGACCATCCCAGAGTCGCGCAAACCCTTACAAGCCTTAAAGAACCGGAGGTCTAGAGGTTGTGCGGCATGCTGCAGGGCCTCCTGGAGCCAGTCAGTGGCAGGGGCAGCAGCAGCGGTAAGCGGAGCAGGGGGTGGCCGCAGTGTAGCCCAAAATGGGCGCGGTCCGATGAGTGTGGTCACCGGAAGTGATGCCTGGGCGGCATCATGGCCAGGAGCCTCCTCGGTAATGTCGCTGGCAGCGACCACATTGGTACAAGCAGGGCTGACTTTGAGGTGGAGCCGGAGCCGAGAGTTGGTCCAAAATTCTTTGGAGCAAACCTGGCATGCCGTACCGAATGCGACGGAGTGTGCAGCTCCGATGCCATGAGTCCTCTTCCTGTGGGCTCCAAGGGCAGCAGCTGAGTCAAAAGAGCGCCCGCATTGATCGCAGGGGTGCTGGCCACCTTCATCACCCAGGTTGGGCCATATCTCGGCCTCACTGAAGACCCTCAAGCCGAGTTGGTCAGCTCGCAGGAAGAACTGTCCTCTGCGTGCGGCGCCCTCTCGTAGCTCCTCCCGTGTATGGATGGCAGCTTGACGGAAACGCCGGCGGTCTGGGCGGCGTCCTTAGACCAGAGGCCAAACCATGTTAAGCTCGGTGGCCCAGGGAGGACCGGCACAACTTCGTTGGGGAGAGTCTGTGCGGTCAGGCAGAGGTCTGACTGGATAGCCCTCAGCCAGGTCTGCTCGTTAACCAGGGTGGCTCGCAGGAAGGCTGAGCCTTCACGGCAGACCTGTCCGAAAGCCCTGAGCCTACGGATCGCGAGCTCCTCTCGGGGATCCGAGACACTGAGGAGTGCACACACCGCTCCATCGTTGAGCCGCTTGCACGGAAATCCGAAGATCGGGCGAATTGAGCCACGAAGGAAACCCATGTACAGGCGCCGGAAAACCTGGTATTCGGACGCAACTTGCAACGGCCATGTCTCAGTACCATGCAAGAAGGACGCCAAAACGGATCCAACTAGTAGCCGTGTGCGCTCAGCAATAGAGAGTCCCGGGTTGCGCAAAAGGCGGGCTCGCATGGGACGGAAGAGCGCACGTGCAAGGCCGGCACGTCGTTGCAAGTCAGTGCTCGCCGAGCCGGAGACGACTCGCTGCGTACCCAGGTGCACGTAGGACGAGACACACCGGAGGCGGTGTGCTTGGCCTGATGGCCCTGGAAGGACAAGAGTAGCCCCGCCCTCGATGAAAACAGCGTGCTTAGCGGCTCGGCTGCCCCGTCCCCTATGCACAAGTAGAGCCTCGGTCTTGCCCGGCTCGAAGTTTGTGCGCACTCCAATGAGCAGCAAACATTGTTGAGCCAGCGAAGCTGCCCTGGCAGTCGCCGCACCGAGCTCAGCTGGCCGCGAGGATTCCACAAGGAGAGCGAGGTCATCCAGCCACGTAGTGGGCTCGGCCGTGACGGGATTGTGGCCGATGTGGATGGCCGCAGCCAGCCTCTCGGAGCGCATGAGCTCCTCAATTGTTTTCAGCGCTGCAAGGGCAATCGCTTGGAAGAGTATGTCGGCAAGGGGGGCCCCGGGCACTGTTCCAACTTGGGTGGATTGCACCACTGGCGAGGTGGGGAAAGTAGTAAACCACGTCTCGGTAAGGAATTGCTGGAGCACATGCTGCGAAGGCTGGGAGACGCCGAGGGCCGAAAGCACCCCTTGAGGAGGAAGGTGGTGGAGGAAGGTCTGAACCACGAGTGGCTCGACCGGGAGGGCCCAAAGTGCCTGCTCCAGAGCCCCTCTGTCAGCAGAGAACAGCGGGAGTCTCTCAACACTGTAGAAGGCTGAAATGCCGTCCAGAAAAACGACAGAAGCGGAAACTCCCCGCCTCGCTGCAAGCTGGATGTGCGACTGGATGGTCAAAGCCGGGAGGGTCAACGGGATACCCTTTCTTGCCCCACCAGCCGAAGCCAATGTGTGCTCTTCGAAACCCCGCGCGATTTCTGGTCTAAAAGCCTTTTGCAATGCCTTCGCTGCGGGTTCCTGCAGGGCTATGCTGCGGTACCCAGAGGTGCTCTTGGGATTTTTACCCGGTTTGGCAAGGGGCCTCGCAACACTCCCCTTCCATAGGCACGGGACAGTACCACGGAGTGAAGCTTTGAGAAGCAATGGGAGGTGGGCAAGGGCGGCCCCCAACGGGTCGGAGCTATAGAAGGCAGGTGAAATGCGGGAGATGCCGCTGGCACGACGAGGCTTCAGACCTGCAAAAGCTCGGGTGATGTGTGCCAGAGAAGGTAATGCCTCGACGGGTACCGGCTGGTCCGGCACGACAGCGAGGGAGTCATTAGCGATCTCGGCGAGCTGCTTGGGAGTTGCTTGTTCAGCCTTGCCGAAATGTTCACTGAACTTCGCTGCCACGGCCTCCTCATCCCAAATCTCTCCCTCAGGGCCCTGTAGCACTACAGCAACCCTAGGTGGTTTATATGCACGGCCAGACTTCAGGACAGAGCGGAGGAGTCGGGCAAGCTCTGCCGGGCCGGCACCGCGTGCGGCTCGCATGTTTTCTCTGGCGAAGTTAGCGGCATCCGTGCGAAACGAAGCTCGGATCATCTTCGAGGTACCACGCATGCGCCGAAGGTGCAGGAAAGCCCAGCAGTCGTTCCGAAGTCGCAGGGCTGCAAAGCGCACTCCGAAGTCATCTGCGGTGCTGCAACGCGGTGCTGCCGCCCATGCACGAAAAGTGGCATGTAGAACTTCCCTGAGGTGGAGGGTCGCCCGCCGCCGATGAATGCGGCGCAGATGCCGGCGGTGTGCCAAGAGCAACCACGTGTCCTGGGTCAGGTAGGGACAACGGGGCCGTGATCGGGTAGCCCCGAAGTGCTGCTTGATAGCACGCTGAAAATAGCTATTCAAACAGGCAAGGTGGTCGTTGGCCTCCATTGCCCAAGGAATAGGGGGTACATGCTGCATAATGTTGTGGATGGCAGACCTGCCCTCCGCGGTGAGCATTAGTTCTGTGTCCGGTGCCTTTGCTCGGGGAGGCGGAGGAAGCGCAAAAACCTCAACATCGACAACGAGCGGCCAGTGGTCAATTTCTGCGTGCAGATCAAGGAAATCAACAGTACGAAGTCTGCTGAGACCACTTTGCCATGACTCCGGGACCCCAGAGTAGTCGAGGCATGTCGGGAAACCGTGAGGTGACCGCCAGGTCCTCAAAGGTGACCCGTCTGCTGCGGTTATGCCTGTATGCCACAGCCCAGAGGTAGTGCAAAGGTCATCAAAGCACTGTGCGTTGAGATTCTCCGGCTGGAGCACAATGCCTCGGGCAGTGTAACGGGCGTTGCAATCGCCCATGAAAATGGGCACTGTGCCCGGGGGAAGGGCATCAAGACGGCTGCGACAAAGTTGCCAAAAATCATGGACAGCGTTATCAGCCGTAACCGTTGTGCGTGCATGAGCAACCAGGAATGCCAGGCGGAGGCTGCCCCACTGCGCATAGACAACCAGGAGCCTGGGGTGAGCATAAGCAACGCAGACTTTGGATGGGTCCCACCCCCCCGGGCCTTCGATGCGCAGCCAGAGCTGGCATCCCTCTTGGCCTTCGGATGCATCGGAGGCGAGCTTGAGGATGCCATCCGTGAGTTCAACGGCCTGCCCTTGGATGCGGGTCTCCTGGAGGGCTAAAACGTCTATCCCGTGCTGTTTCATGGCCGCACAGAGGCATTTGCGCTGTACCGGTTTGAGCGCGGAGAGGGTGTTATACGTGCATAGCCTCCATTTGCACGAGATCGGCCCCGCTTGTCGGGGAGGCGCGCTCCAGTCGGGCGCCCAAGCGGAAGGAGTGGCGATGGGCAAAATGCGTGAGCTGGGTGGGCTCGGCACTATGTGCCCGGCTGCGTCGATGTCAGGAAACCCCTCAAGACGGGGGGCGTACATCCATAGCCAACTGAAGTCGCGCTGCAGGATACTCTGTGCGACATCAGCAAGGCCTGTTGCAGAACAGGCAGGTACCGCGCAGAGGGAGGCTTTGGCGAGGCTGTCAGCAAGCTCATTGGCAGCTTGCCCTTCATGTGCATGCACGTGAAGAGACAGGGGCTCCCGGTGTGCAAGACGCAGAAAGGCGGTGACAGCAAGCGCGGCTTCCGCTAGTGGTTGCTCGTGGGCAGAAATGCCGCCGCGAACAGCAACGCTGGCAGCTCCAGTGGAATCAAAACAGATTCCAGCCTGGCAGGGCAAGGTTGCCGTGAGGCAACGCGCAACAAATTGAGCTGCGAGTTCTGGCTCAAAGGCACTACGGATTGGGAGACAGTTGGGATAAGTTCCCGTCAAGTGCCCTGCCCATCCCCAAACCGAGTTCTGCCGTGCGAAAGCAACAACGGCCCATCCTCCGCGGCCCTCCTTGAAGGAGCCGTCAACATAGAGCTGAACGGCATCGGTTTGCTCTGAGATGACCTGGCGGGGGAGAAGGCGCAGCATATTCTGTGCTTGAGGGTGCAGGTGAACCCCTTGAAGGTCGAAACCCAGACCGCTATAGTGGAATCCCCTGAAAAAGTCATCAACGAGGTCGGAGGTAACTGGAAAGATGGCAGGGGCCTCACCAGGCGGTTGCAGATCTGTGCTATCGGCAACAGAGTATCAAGGCACAGGACTTGTTTGGGCTGACGTAGCTGTAGAACGTCGGGAGCACAGACAGCTTTCGGCCTGGGTGACGTAGGCAGAGTTCGGCGGCCGAAAGGGGTAGGCACGCTCCGGGCCGAGACGACAGAAGGTATCCCCTGGCCTCTCGGTCCCTGCTGGTGCAGGGTGTTGCAGCCGAGAGGCACACCTGACGCATCCCTAGAACCCTGAACCGGGGGTCTGCAGCCAGACGTGCTCGTGCATTCGGCGGGCAGGTCAACGAGGTTCCGAGGCTCAGGGGTGAAGCGGCACCTGTCGGCCGGGACAAGTACTGGCAGGCTAGGCTGCTCGCTGGGCGCCGGGGGGCACGTGACCTTAGCCTTGTGGCATGTGCACCCTTCTTGTTTGCGTGCTGTGCTGAGGCTTCGGCACCTATCGGGTTGTGAGCTGGTCCCCCTCTCAATCCTAATCTGTGCCAGATTGGTACCTTCTCGCTGGACCTGCTGGACCGGGTTGGGACGAGGGGCTGGTCCCTGTTGACCAACCCCAGTGGGCAGTGGCAAGCCTCGAGCAATGAAATAGGCATATGGTCTGGCAACAGGGGGGAGGATCAACACCTCGATGATATTACCATGCTGCCAAGGCCGTCGGGGAAACTTATAGATGCCACCTTCTGGGAGCGGGATCGGAAGGTTGACCTCTGTGGGGCCAATGGTCAACACTGAGAAGTGCCCGGGAAAATTGGTACGTGGCAAGAACACATTGCGGTACGGAGTGCGAGCATCGACGGAAACGAAAACTGCATACCGTCCATAAAGCTGTGATGCCGGGAGGATCTGAAGGGAGGCCGCTGGAGCATCGGGGAATTGTGCGAGGCCTGCCTGTGCTTCCTCTAAAGACGGAAACTGCGGGACTGGCATCCTGTACCTGATAGGTCCATGAGTGGGACCTTGTATCTCGCAAGTTCCTTCCCAATGCACATATGGGCTCTGGAGTCTTCGCCTCAGCCGCACCTCTCCAGTCACATCCAAGGTATATGCGCTGGGCCCCAGGAGCTGAGGCCAAACAAATGCCTCCAGAATGGGGAAGAGATTGAGGATGGCTCCCAAAGGTGTGCTCGACGGAGTTTGGCCATCGACGGCGTATTGCAAGTAGTCACCAGTGCAGGCAGTGCGACGGAGGAGACAACTAGGAACACCGTTCACAAAAGCCTGCACATCTTGGTTCTGCCAGGCAGATGCTACCAATTGACTGCATGGAGTGGCAGCCGGAAGCATGCACGACATAAGCCCGTTGTCCTGGCCTCGCTCGTCGACGGCAACCGTAATGGGTTCCATACCTGGCCCATGGCAAAGCATCATCAGAATCTCCTGGACGCCTTCTACGCAAGGCGGCTGGGCAGTGGCCGCGACAGCGTAGAGTGGCCCGCCGGGCCAAGGTTGCTGCGCAAGAACTTCGAGCACAGCTGTCCACAGAATGGCCGGGAATTGGTAGCCCGGGGAAGTAACGGTCACCGTGTGCGAAGCCGTCCCATGGAGGAGGGTGAGGCGATACAGGGTGCCGATTGGCCTGCCAGGGACAGTGGTGGTTGTCGATGTGGTGGAGGCCGGGGCCAGTTGCGGGAGCTCGGCTGTACTGGCCGGAGCATCGCTGCCAGATAGGCTGGAAGCAGGCACAGGTGGGCACACTGCAGCCTGGACACGATAATGCTGAGATTCTTCGAGGTCACCTGGAAGACGAAGCCCTAGCAAACCCAAAGTGTCAATCACAACCAGCCTACCTGCCCGAAGGGCGTCGCAGATCGGAGGGGCCGGCGGCGCGACCTGTTGGAGCCGATCTATGGCATTGGACACAAGCTCCCCTTGCTTGTGTAGCACAGTATAGATGTTGCCACCAACCTCCCGCAGATCCCAAGGAACTGGCGCATGATCAAGACGCACCCCGGCTTGGAACAAAATGAGCTGCGGCTTCGGAAGTCCAGGGAGCGTATCAATCAAGACTTGGATAGCCCGGACGCGAAAAGGCGCAGTCGCAATGGCAGCTTCAACGATGTCCTTCAACGTAGAAGTGCTGTCCTTGCCAATGAGGACAACATGCCGATGGGTATCAAAGACCGTGAAGCGTTCCCGCGCTTCAGCTGTAGTCGTACCCCATGAAAACAGGCAGACATTCTGATTGTGGAAGTGCTCGGAGTCCAAGTATTCTGGCAGCAGTGTGGCGTCCTGCGGCCCATGCCCCCATTCTTTGGAAGATGCAGCGTTTGCAGCGCTCAACAAGAGGGCGGGGGGCTCGGTACGTGGCCCAAGCGGCATGGCATCTCTGCTGGAGCTAGCTCTGTGCTGTGCCTTCGCCTGAGTGGTGGTGCTGGTAGTCCCCTCGACCTGCATCCGATGAAGCGGCCGTGGCACACGAAAGACAAGCGCCGGACCTCCCTCGTAGTCAACATTGATGGGAGGTTCGTCAGCTGCGGTCCAGCGCAGGGCGAGCCACTCTGGCCCATCAGGGCCTGGCTCGACTGCAGTGACGACCTCGCCCCGTTCATTGAAAAAGGAAGCCGAACCTTGCTCTTGGGCGCGACGGAGCCTGTTCTGCGGGTCAACGCCTTTCTCTGTAAGGGCATCCCAGATGGCCTCCTCGGTACAGGGGACCGGCACTAAAACAGTGTGAAGGAGGCCGCTCACCTGGCGGAGATCAACTGGCAAAGCACGATGCGCCGGAGGGGCGTTTCTGGCCGTTAGAACTATCTGGGGCACTGGGACCCCCTCCAAGGGTCTTGTGACCACGCAGATTGAACGCACCTGATATGGTACTGTATACACGGCTGCCGTCATGTAATCAAGAATGCTCCAGTCTGGGCGAGCTCCCCGGACCAAATGGTCCATTCTGCATTCAAGAATTGTAAAAAGGCGTTGTTCCTCGACATCAGCAGCTCGTGCAAAGAGGCCTCTGATCTCAAAGGGTGACCAATTGAGAAGTGGCCCCTGCAGCCACTGTGGCGTAATAGGGAGCTGCGCCGTAAGCATGGCCCTCAAATCGCTAATCATCGGTGGTGGACGCGGGGCCTTGTGGACTGGCTGTCCTGCAGGGATTTGCACTCCACGGAACCCAGGTAGCACGCCGTCGGCAAGTTGAAAGCCGTCGTGCATAGAGCCAATGCAGCAAGGCCAGAGGAAAAGATCCGCGTCATCCTGGAGAGGCTGACTGCCAACATCCAGGTATAGCGGGCACACCGCCTTAGTGCCAGGAAGTAATTGCAAGGGTGGGCCGTGGACACAGACCGTGCTGGGTATCACCCGCACATGGTGCGAGAGGGATAGGGTGTAACCTGCATGACCGTCGTCTGCAAGTGGCACCTCCAGGAGTGGAGGGGGAGGGAGTCGAGCAAGTTCCGCTGCGCACTGGTCGCCTTGCTGTGAAACCTCCGAGGTGGCGGAGGGGGGGGTAGTAAGGAGGGTTGCCGCCGTGCAAGTCCCACACAGGCTGCGACGGGGCTGGCAGCAGGTCGGTAAGTGGGAGGACCCCCTGGTGGTGGGGGCGAGGTCCGGCCAAGGCTCGACAGGTACCGGCCTTGGAGCCAGTGAGGGGAGGAGTGGCATCGGTGCACGCAGCGGGCGGCACACGATCCAGCAAAAGAAGGGGAAGATGCACAAGGTGGGCTGCTGCCCCGAGGTTCACGCTAGGGTCCGACAAGGCACCGCCCTGCGCGTGACAAGGAGCAGAAGTAGATGTCGGGACCCCGGTTGGCTCACAGGGGTCAAAGTGGCGCGTCTCCGGAACCTCCGAAAAACAAACAAATCTACCTACCTTTGTACAAGAGGATCGGCTCACAGGTCCACAGAGGCACCCCTCACATGCAGCCGCCCCGCCAGCCCTGAAGGTTGCCCCAGAAGTCTCTTTGTCCTCTCGGCACACTTCGTCATTCTCAACTGTTTGCCCAGCCATATGCAAAACAGGAGAACGGAATGTGTACCGGGAGGCCCGCCGAGAAGCCTGGGCAAACTCCAGTTGGTGGAGTACAGCCGAAGAAACAGTACTCTGCACAGCATCGGCCTTGGCACAGCAGAGCGGCCGAGGCGAACACCGGCCAAGAAGCACATTAGCCTCAAAAAGGCTATGGTCGTAGTGGGAGACCGAGGCGGGGAGGCAACAATTCTCCCAGCCGCGTACCCGAGGGTCCAGCCAAGTGGTGTGCCGAGCCAAGCTCGGAAGGTCATCCACCGCTGCATCAAAACTGTTCATAATGCCGAGAATCGCTGCCGCGGAGGGCCCCACGTAGTCGGCTTCAAACTCGATCGAACGGCAAGCCATGCCGCCGAGAGAAGGAATCGGCCCATACATAGTCGAGAGACCTGGGTATGGGCCCCGCCAGGACACTGCGAAGCAAGCTTGAACTGGTCGTTGCCACCTGCACCACCATCGTTCTGTCCTCGGCCCTTGTTGGGCTCGGGCTGCGACGACCTTCTGGGCGTCCGGGACCCTTCCCTGGCCTGCTGCTGTGCTTGGTCCGCCGCTGCTTGCTTCATTTCCTGGAGCGCTGCCAACATTTGCCTGGCTGATGCCTGGCTTTCGGCAGACGCTTTCTGGAGCCGTTGTGCCTCCTCGATGTCCGCATCGACGGCATTCTCGGCATCCTCCATGTCCCGCTCGCCTCCATCCGAGGCATCTTCCTTGGCTCCCGTAAGGCGAGCCAGTTGCTGTGTCGCCTGGGCCTCTGCCTGCGACCATTGTAGCTCCTTCTCCTCGAAGTCGCTCATCACCTTGACCTGCTCCGCAATCTGCGTTTCCAGAAGCGCTGCCAGGTCTGACACGTACGCGTGCCAGGATTGAAGGTAGGAAGCCTTCTGGGTTTGGATCCTGGCCAGCGCTTGGCGGGCCTTGGCCTGGTCTGCAACCGCCCTGTGCATGGCTTTGGCACTGCTCTGCGAGTTGGATTCCTGCATGACTGCGATCATCTGTTGAGCTTCTGGGGGCAGAGACGCTGAGGAACTCGAGAGGATACCCAGAAGCGCGTCCATCTGGGTCTTCATAGGGGAGACCTGTGTCTCCACTGCTGCAGCACGAGGTCCTGGAAGGTTGGGAGCTGCAGGCCCCGCCGGTAGCTGATCCAGCTGAGGCGGTTGGGGCTGGGGCTTGCTCCAGTCCGTCTTGGCCTTGCCTTTCCCTTTGTCCTTGCCTCCCTTCGGCTGCTGCTTGCCGCCGCTCTTCCCCCGGTCCTTGGTGCGCCTTGGAGAAGGGGTGGCTCGTCTGCGTGGCGTCTTCTCGTCTTGCCACCATCCGTCCCTCCATGGAGCTGCTGTCGCAGCAGCCGTGTAGGATTGAGTCTTTCCGCACGTCTGCCAATGTCCTCCACAAGAAGGACAGTAGGTAGCGGAGTGGCGGGTCTGCTTGTTGCACACCTCGCACCACCATCCCGTCTTTCCGGGGGCTGCCATGGCGCTCTCCCGAAGTCGTTGTAGCACTGCGCCCGGCAGTGTACTTTGGCTGTGGTGTCCCTGCAGTATGGCACAGACACGTTGCAGCTTCCACTTGGACGCCTGCACGTGGCCGGCCAGCCACAGTCGTAGAAAGAAACGAGCCCGCGTTCTCGACCGCCTGGCCCGTCGGTGCCACGAAGCTTCTCCCAAAGTCCTCGTCACTGCCGTAGAGAGCCCAGAATACCAGGAAACTGAACAGACCACGCATGCGATGAAAAACCAGGGGAGCCCAGCCACCAATTATAAAACACAAACTGCTAAGCCTGTCACAGGCAGCAGTTGGCCAGCCACTGTAAAGTGGGGCTAAGAACAGCTGCTCCTCGCCGAGCGTACAGAGCAGGTTCGCAAAAAGAAGGACCTAGCCTGGACGAAGTCCTCAGGCAGGTCGGTTCGCGGGCCTACTTGGGCCTCGCTTGGGGTCTCCGGCACGAGACACGGGTAGTGGACCTCAAAGAGGAAACTACACTACCCTAGCGCTCGAGCCGTAACGCCTAATATAGGGGCCTTAATAATTAGAATGATACCATAATTATAATAAGGAGCCCTTAATAGTTAGAATTGGGTTTTGGGGCCCATGATACTATAATTAGTATAAGGAATCCCGCAATAGTAATGGCAAACATTTAGGTTCTTACTTCTTTTCTTTACATAGTCTGAATCTTACATGTAGGGGCTTCCAAGCTCTCAAGCTCTAAGGCTTACCTAAACCCGGAATGACCAACCTTTTTAAGGACTTATATAAGGAAATCATAACAAGGAATCCTAAAAGGGTAGGTTCTTCAGGTCTAAGGCTTAGAGCTGAGGAATGAAGGTACATACATGGTTGGGGCCGCTGGAGTTTGGGGGTCCGAGCCCAAGAGCTCCGCAGCGCGGGATTCGAGAGTCGTTTTACTGCCTGGTTCTTAGCAGGGTTCAGGGTTGAGGGAATGAGGGAATGGGCTATCGGGACTACTATAGGGGACCCTAAGGCACTATCATAGGGATCCATTCCCCCATGCCCTCCTAAGAACCAGACAGCTTCTGAGGCTATCTGTGAAGCTACATCTGGTCACTCTGGTCTGAGTTGTCCTTTAAGCCCTTTGAAAATTATCTACAATTATGGTTCTCTACAAAATAGTGGGGGAAATTACAAACGATCCCAAAGAACAACCCAGTTTACAGGGTTTCTAGCCTCCCGCTTGGCTAGGCCGAAGCTACGATGTCTACAGGGTTTCGGCGCTCACACTCGGACAATCCAGACGAGGCATGTGGTTCGAGGTCTGCTGCGGGAAACGACTCTAGTGGGAATGTCAAAGCAGCAGGGGTTGAGGGTTGAGGTCGGCTTTAGAGGTTGGGATTAGGGCTTATAGGTAGTATTATTAGGGAGACCCCTTAAAGGGTACCCCTTCTGAATGGGGCCTTATTGAGAGGGTCTATAGTTGTCGGAAACAAGGCCTTGCCGCATCTGGGACAGCTCCGCTTGCTCCAGGTTTCGGATTTGAGCCTCAAATCAAAGCGATATCCCAAACCATAAGGTACAAGCCAGAAAGTTGGCATATGATTATCGTAACCCCTTTAAGGTAAATTCTAGGGGATCCTACCATGAAACCATATTCCAACTTTCTGGAGTTCCCTATAAACCGCTATGAACCCTAAGCTGCGTGAAGCCAGCTTCGATTGCCATGTACTGCAGGAACCCAGCCTGTAGCGCCGCCGCCATTTCGGCTTCGGCCTCCCCCTGCGCCAAAACAAAATCAACGAAGGCAAGGCATCTTTAGGTACATGGGTAGTTCTCCAAACTTGGGGTGCCCTGTTAAGTCCCCAATATAGGACGGCCCCCTTTTGACAAACTCTAAAACGGGCGCTAACTTAGAGAACTGCCCATATGACCATATAAACTCACCGAAGTCCTAGACCTTTTTCCTCGAACCGAATCCGACTTGCGCGCCTTCATGGGATAGGGTTTAGGATTTCGGGAGGAAGTCAACTTCATGCTCCAACTCAATAGGATTAGACTCGTGACCTCTTCCTCTTTCATCACGCTACGCTGGCCATGGCATCAGTGCGCAGGAGACATGGGAGTTTCCGAAAATAGGGGTACCTTATTTGGGGGTCCTTATAATAAGGATCCTATTATTTAGGGCACTAGATTAGGGTCCCCTATTTTCGGTTAACTCCCACATTGAATCACTGCTAGTGGTACATACATTTCAGCTTCGGTTGAAACAAGGTTCATGTTGCGAACTGTGATGCTGCTTGGGGCTTGCCTGCCTGACGTGCTCCTGGTAGGGCAGCGAACGCACCATCATTATGGAGAGTATACGACTTCATCTTGGACGTGGAGGCGGAGGCCAGCAGTGGCGCAATTCAGCACTAAATCTTGGCGACCTCTCGTGCCGTTTCAAAAACCCCGCGGTTCGTTTCTCTTTGCATATGCTTCCGAGTCGGGTGGCACGGCTGTGTGACACGACCTAGGCGTCCACAATCACATAGAGTGACCGGTGGACAGACGTGCCAAGTGCCGCAGAAACTGCCGTCTTGATTCAGAGCATTGGCAAATAGCTTCTCTGCAGGGAACATGGCTAGCCGGAGCCCCAGGAAACGGATCCCATGCATCAAAGTCTCCTTTCCGCAAAAGTTGTGCCTGATCTATCGCGATCTGAACTGATGCTGCAGCAGGGGAAACCCAGGAACTGCTCCAATGGTTTGTGACTACGCGCTCAAGAGCCCGACAGACCCAGCATCAGATCTGACCAAAGGCAAAGAGAATAAAGCCAAGAGCGAGTGGAAGGTGAATTACCTCAGTTCCCGCATGGCAACCTCGCACCCTCTGACCCAACAAGTCCATATGGGATTTTGCGAAAATAGGGGACCCTACTGTAGCACCCTAAACAGTAGTATCCTTACTACAAAGACCCCGAAATAAGGTACCCCTAATTTTCGGAAACTCCCATATATCCAAGTGGCTTCAGCTCATATCTTCTAGGCTGTCCTCTGAGCGTTCGGTACGCTCTGCTACGACCCTCACCACCTATCTTGCTTCGTGTCATAGAATTAGAAGTTATCAGGGCTTTTAAAGCTTTTTTTTGTACAGCTTTTGCGTGTATCATGCTTTACGGAACCCTAAGGAATAAGATTGGCAACTATGCAGGCTTCTATATCCTCTCTTCTCCAATAACCAGGCCCCAACAAAGTTCACACTTTTTAAGCTAGACCAAATATATGAAGCCAAAAAGTTTTTAAAGTTCTCCGATAGGCTAAGTATTTTATCGAGACGGCTGTCTCTCTCTCTCTCTCTCTCTGCAGCTTGGGCCGCCCTAGGCCCTAGTTCCTACACACGGGAGTGTCCGAAAATGGGGGACCCTGATCTAGTACCCTAAGTAGTAGGATCCTTATTATAAGGACCCCCCAACAAAAAAGATACCCCTAATTTTCGGAAACTCCTAGACAGACACGAAGGAAGACATAGCTGGGATTGCTTTGCTATCGAGCGGCAGTCGGTGGCACGTCCAACTTTTCGCCGCCCACCACTGCCCTGGCCTCTCAAGTTCAGGGGCATCTGGGTTTCTCGCTCGTTGCTCTCCGCAGCCATAGGCTCCGCATGCACCTAATTAGAAAAACCCCGGATGGACGCCATCCGGCGGGTGCCCTGTTCCTTTGGAAACAGGTGTCAGCTGTACCCTCCGTGGCTGGACACCAGCCAGCAGGCTTTTGGAGTCGCGTTGGCTTCTGGAGAGGCCCGCTCAGGTAGACAGGTCCCCCTCTTCGTCTCGAGTCAGCCTCAGCGAGGGAGCCATTCTACGATGCTCCCCTGACTGCGCCACGCCTTGCTGGCTAAGGAACCCAGCAAACCGCCCCGCTTGGGAGGCAAAGTGCTCAAAGAGAGCCTGTAGCCTTTCTGTGGTGCGCGCCTTTAACTGTCGTAGCAGCTCCGGCTCACGTTGGGCCAGAAGCCGTTCAAGGCCGCTGCCGCCACCCCACTGGGGGTATGGCAAGCTTGACCAGCTCCCCAAGTCGTAGAAACGGACACTGTGATCCTCATTCAAGCCCAAGTTGGAGATCGTGATGTCTGCCACCCTGACCCTGCAGGCTCCCAGCCAGGTAACCACGGCCAGCAGGTAGCTTCCCTGACTATCGCCGGCGTTTGGGCATTTAGCCAAGGCTCGGCTTTTCTGTTCACTTTCTCCTGAACCAGACAGTGGAGCACAGCATACTCTGCACGGGCACCCTGCCCAATACGAACATTGAGAGGCCCCGCGTGCACCACAATAGCACACAGTTTGGTGAACCGGGTACTGTAGTACTCCTCAGACCCATGGTCGTAGGCAAAAGTTGTGACTTTGAGCACATAGGAGCCAAAGGAATACGCAATCCTCTGGTTGCCCTTGCCTTCCATTCGCATGTGTGCCGGTCGTGGTAGGAGCGCTCCCGAAAGTGGGCTTCTGTAGAGGACCAAAACGGACCCCATAAGGTGGTGCATCAATCGCACGTTTCTCCTATTGGCCTCGCGTTCCACTGCTGCATGGAAACTCGGGCCCTCGTCCCCCCAGCCAGAGGACGCCTCCGGCCGGGGACCTTCCGTGTGACTGTCGTAGGGCCTTTGCGTCTCGACCTCGTTGCTCTCTTCTTCCTCGCCAGCGGCGTCTCTACGGACTGCAGAAGCCGACCGCAGCCTAACGGCCTGCCCACCTTCCTCAGTCTCGGCCTCCAGCCTGCGCTTTCTGGCGGACTCCGGAGAGCGTAGAGGTCCCTGCTCCGGCCTCTGCCAAGAGGAGGACGCTTCCTCCCCTTCAGTGTTGGGTGCCGTGGCCTCTTGCTGCGGCTGTGCAGAGGCGGACGCTACCTCTCCTGTCTGTTCTGCAGCAAAGGGTGCCGTCCTATCCCTTCGAGGAGGCGGCGGGTTCAAGCCAGGGGGCAACAGCCTGCCTTCTCCCGGCGAGTTTTCCACACTGTAGTCCTCCACTGCAAGGCCCAGTCTTGTGCGCCTACCTTCCCTGTTGCGGGACTTTAGGAAGTCCCTGTAGCTTCGCGGCTTGAGGCCTTGCGCCTGCCGTTGCTCATTGAGCTCCTGCCATCTTTGCCTGAGCTCCTCATGGGACGCATCCCCCTCCATGGCTAGCGGCGGGAGACCCCGGTTGGACGCCAACCAGAGCCTCCCCACCGTCACCCACTGCGCGGGCTACTGTCTTGAGCCCTCGGCGGTGGGCGGAAAGACAAACGTGGCTGCACAAGGCCACTGTTGTCATCACTGACCGAGTTTTTCTTAAAGGTCTGCTTCTTCCGACCCTGATTTCTCGGCTGCCCTGCCCCCCCCCCGCCTGGTAGGGCATGCTGCTGCGCTTCTCGGCCCTGCCGCCACAACTTGGACAGCTTGCTGTTGCAGGTTTGAGTGGGGGCACAGAGTTTGCCAAAAACCGGGGCTAAGGCGCGGAACCCGACGCGCTGGACACGTTTACACTGGATGCAAATGAAAGCCGATCCCAAGCTCTCCAATTTGTGCGAAGGGTGCATGCCAGGGAGTGGTTCCATGGCTTGTCCAGCACAGAGTTGCTTTGTTTTCCTGTCGAAGATACAAGCGCTGTCATTTTGCTGAACATACAAGCCACACTTGCGACAGGATATGGTGAGGTTTGTGCTGCCACGGTGGGACTCCTGCCAGCAGTGTCCTCCCCGCGTTCCCTCTTGGATTAGCAACTCGAGCTGCTGCCTACGGCTGAGCCTGGTGGCATCACCTCGATCGGTCGAAGTGGCGTGGGGTGTTCCGCGACCAAGCCGGTCAGCCTTGGGTTGGAACAGGACCTCCGCCTTGTCTGCCTCATCTGCGGTGAGGAGAAACGACACCCGTTGGCCCAGAAACTGCACTACTTCTCGCACTTGCTTGTCCCACAGCCTGACACTTGCTTGTACAGTCGGGCCGGCGATGCGCAGGGCGCGCTTTTTGACCAGCTCATCAACCACACAGTTGGCCTGTCGCCGCCATTCTTTATCACTCCCAAACTTTGCTTCGAAGGCCTTTCTGCCAAGGTGTGAGTTGACCCACGTTAATCGCACCCGGTGTGCGACGGCTCTAACCGGGTCCAACAGGTCTCGGTTACTATGCCCTGGGCCACGCCTCTGGATCCTGCGAAGGACTCCTTCGCAGTCCAACGTGATGTCCAACTCGTCCTCTCCAGGGTGTGCCTGGACAGTCTCGCAGACCGCCGCGGCCTCGCCTCTGAAGACTGTCTGCTCATAGGACACAGCACCCGTGATGGACCCCACCACTTGGATTCGGCCCGTGTGCAATTCACCTTCTTCGCCCCCTGCTAGGACACGAAAGGCAATAACTCCCCAGATGACCGGGCCTTCCCGCGGGTCCTTCGGTCCTGTGGCGTCCGTGGCAAACCGGACATCCGTCAAATCTGGCACTGGCCAGACCCCTTTGATTTCCACGCTCGAGTCTACTTCGTAAAAGGCGCGTTTGGCCGGAAGCCCGCGCAACCAAAGGCTGGTATGACACCCATGTGCTTGCATTGACAGGATACTCGGAGGAGGCAGTGCATGGCTACCCCACATTGCACAGTCATACAGAACATGCTGGAGTGAGGCCTCTGTCTGGCACCTTTGGCAGAAGGCCCCCGGTCCTGCTTTTAGCGCTGCCTGCCACAAAGTCTGCACACCCGTCTTCTCCAGAGGAGCAAGGTGTTTTACTGCCTTATTGGCGGCCTGCCAATCAATGCCGCTGACAACGTTTTCTGCTCCCGGCGTGGCAGCCACCGCTGTCCACCTCTGTTGCTGTATGGCGTTTTTTAGATGCCACACCACTGCATGTAGCCCCGCTGCGGATGCCACGTCGTACGTCTGTCCGTCAATTGACCAGTGCCGGGGCCCTTGTGCTTCCCAGCCCAGTTCTTGAAGGTAAGTCGCCATGGCCCCCAAAGGCCCAGTCACCTTTTGCCAAGGCCAACGGGTTTCACTGAGACTCTGTTGCAGCGCTTGCCAAGCCTTCGTGAGGCTGTCCTCGGCTTCCCGTGGCCACTGCAGCATCATGCGGCTGTGCGCCTGGATGTGCTGTGCCATGATGACTTCCTTTGGGTCCCGCGTGCGGCCGGCATTAGCTTCCAGCACACAGATGACGGATCCTATTTTCATGCGACCCAGAGCCTCCGCATACAGGAACCTAAGCCACTTAAACCTCCGCGGTGTGACTCCTGTTGCCTGGTGGCCATAGATGCCCACTGGCTGCAGCGAACCTTTGACCATCCTGATTTTTACCCGTTTGTCTTTGGGCGCCAAAGCCCTCAGCCTCTTCTGTCTACCTGCCGCCTTGTGGAGGCGCGACCTATGTTTGGTCACTCTGCGGCGGACGCCACCGCCACAATCCAACCCAAGGTCGGTTGAGGTGAGAGCGATGGGCGGATCTTCGCTGGTCCTGAGCTTCTCCACTGCCGCCTTGGCTGCCCCCGAGGTACACACGAAAACCGTCTTTTTCTTGGACCACACCAGGGAGGACTCCTCCAGCGCAGCTTTCAACAGGCGAAAGGCCTTCACACTCCGAATGGCGGCCTGCGTTGGGCTCTGGTGTATCACATCGAGTCCTATGTCGTCAATCCACAAGTCTTGGTGGGTGAGGAGTTTTGAGTCAAAAAGCATTTGCATGGGGTTGTGCAGGATGATCTTGCTCAAGCCTGGGGCCAGTGGACATCCTGCAATCAGTCCTTGGTTTGTCCGAATCGGCGCCGCAGTGACACCTTCCGCCTCTATGAAACGGCTTCCGCCGTAAACCTGGGCGGCGGCATTGAGCAAAACCGGTGGGAATGCTTTCTCAAGACCCTCCCTTAGCAAGATTGTATGAGGAACCAGCTCGTAAAAACTGGACAAGTCAACCAGGGCAGTCACCCCATGTTTGCGCGTGTGCTTGCAGACCTCATGACGCGCAGTTCTAGCAAGCGCTGTGTCAAGAGACGAGTGCCCTGGAAGGGCTCGGTCCCATGGCGCACTTCGCCTGTAGTCTTCCAGCCACTGCGCGTACAAGTCCCACCGGAGACGACAATAGGACCGATAGAGGTAGCTCGTTAGACCAATGGGTCGCTCATCCTCTGCCGACTTTGGTAAGAGTGTGTAGCGCACCATTGTGAGCTGGTCGGGAAGGACTCCTTCCCGCTCCCACTGCATCATTTCTTCAACTAGGAGAGTCCCGGCCTCCTGAGTAAGCGCCCTCAGCATGTCAGCCGTCCATTCGTCCGGCCCGCAGGCCTTACGAGCAATGGTTCGGAACTTACGATGGGCCCTTTCCAAGTTGATTGGCCGCAGCTGCTGCGCCTGCGCTTGCGCCGCCATTCGCACCTGTGTGCTCAGGGTTCGCAACTGAACAACGTCGCGGGTGTTGTCCGCCGCACACCAAATCTCCCACCACCCCGCTCTGCGAGCGTGGCTCCTGACTTCCATGCTGAGATTTTGGTACGGTCGCTGAGTTTTGGCCTCGTGAGTTTTGAGTGCCCTCCACAAAGGCCTCATGTGGCCTGCACCGGCTTGGGTGAGCCACTCCTGATACCGCTGATTTCGTTCGTTTGTATCCAGCTGGGTGGCGCACCGCAACTGCGCTTTGACCACTGCTGCCAGCCTCTGACGCTGACTACTTGCATCGAGTGTTTCGTGGCACATCCGGTCCGCAAACTCCTCTGCCGTCATGCACAAGCTTTCGTCGTGCCAGTTTTCCGCAACCTTGGCCAAATGCACAGTCAGCTTGTCATGAACACCAGGCGGGAACCTCCCAACCGGGTACGACGCCAACCAAACCCCAAGCCGATTCCAGTATCCAGCATGATTGCCTTTCCATTGAATGCCTGCCGGTTGCTGGGGTGTGAGAGGCTTCCTCACCCACGCGAGGTTCCAGCCTCGACCCTGGCCCCCTGCATCCAAAAGAGACTCCTCAACACTATGACTGAAGTCCGCAATCCACCTGGTGGCACGGTTGAATTGCACGTGAGCCATGACACGCACAAAGGGGGCCGGGGACCAAGAGAAGGACGCCTCCTTCTTGACCTGTGCCGCCGGTTTCCTTGGGACCTGCAACATTGGTAGTTGTCCGACATTCCAATGCAGTTGAATGCGCAAAGCCGCATGCGGCCTCCAAGGAACCTCCCAATCAGCACTGACCGACACTAGGCCCTGGAGACGCCTATGGGCCCACACGTAATCAATTTGGCCCCCCGTGCTGCATGTGGCCTCCCCGGCACCAATGAATGCACCGTTCGTGGTTTCAGCAATCCTGGTTTGCCGGATGGTATCCAAATCACAGTTGAAATCACCCGCCACAATCCAAGGCACGGCCAAGGCTTGCAGTTTAGCCATGAGTTGAGACAGGATGGTTGCATTGATTGGTGTGCCTAAGTCCTGTCCCGTGGCCAGGTAGAGGCTACCCATCACAACATCCGAACCAGCGAATCTGGCCACTACCAACACGTAACCTTTACCTTCCAGCTGAAACCGATCCAACAAGCGGAAGTTGAGGTGGCGTTTTGCCAACACAGCAACCCCACCACTGCTGCCACCTTGTCCAGTGTCGTAGCTGTTAGCCGTCCACATTCGATACCCGGATGCTTCCACACTTGCGTTTGCGCCCGGATTGTCCCCTTCCAGGAGATGAGTCTCCTGTACAAAAGCCACACCCGCCCGTTGATTCGTCATCCACTGCTTCACCTCACTCCTCCATCGAGTGACATTGGCGCTAACACATTCGAAAAGGGAAGGGCGCCTCCCCTGTTCCATTTGCGCAATGACATCCTTGCATGCCTCCACACATCCCGTAGCGTCCTCCGCCCTCCTGGACAAAAGGTCAAGCATGCGATCACACAACCAATGGGCTAGGTCTCCCTCTTCCAGGTCCGGCTCCAGTTGAGTAACAACTTCAACGATGTCCCTTTCATGCTCAGCCATGCTACTCAACTCGGCCTTCTGAAGGATTTGAAGGAGTTTGGGCCACTCCTCACGGACTTTGTGGCGCCGCTGCTGCTTCAACACGGTCCTTGACTTAGCCTCGGGACCCTGCTTACAGCGACCCCGCGGCCTCACCCCGGCACCGTCAACATCGGAAACAGCTCCATCCCCGTGTTGACTCGCATGTCGGTTTGTAGGCCTGCGATTGTTGCAAAATTCGCACATCTGTACCGTGCGACGCCGGACCACTCTGGTCCAACCCGACTCATTGGCCGGGACAAAAAGTACTCCACAAGATTTGCACCAAAGGGTTCCACGGCTCCCCCCGGGCTCCACTTTAGACTGATGCCATAAAAGCTGCGATACCCCCGCAGATTGTGAAAAGGAGGACGCCTCCCCATTCAAGCTCCAGCTTTGTCCCGAACTTAGCAACGGCGCCAATTCCAAGACACGCGCTCCGCTTGACCCCAAGGTTGCTTGCGAGTCGGTGTTCCCCGTCCTCCGGAGGACACCCTCGCATACCCCCTACTCCGTCGCTCGCTGCTCTCCCGTCCCATACGGGTGCACCGCACGATCACCCTGGCCGCGCATTGGGCCGAAACCCCCCTGTCCCTCTGGATCTTGTGGAAGCTCCGCTTGCGCAGGTGGCACGGGTTTCTCCTCCTGTGCCTCGCCTCCCTGAGTTAGGGCCTGTACGAAGGCCTTCTTGGTTTCAGGGCTCAAGACCACTCCAGCCGCTTCCAATGCCCTGAGTCCCTCTTCTACCTTGATCCCTCCACTGCCAGGCTCATGCAGGTCTATTGGTGTCGGCACTTGCTGCTGCAAACCTTTCTGCAACTCCTCAACCTTGGCATTTTGATCGTCCACCTTACGACACATGTCTTTCATGTCCTCCAACATGCTCGCATATGTGGCCTTGGCCTTATCGATCCTAAGTTGCAGTGCGGCTTTCTTTTGGATCAAGGTTTTTAGCCCCTGCATCGCCGAGGTATACGTACTAAGCATCTGGTACAATTCCTCTTTGGGGCTTGGCTTCGGGGGTTCCACCGGGCTTGCAAGGGCCGCCCTCACAGCCGGCGGTAGATCAGCCGCGTACTGTCTGCACAGCTCTTCCAGCCCTTTTTGTGGCTCCTTGGGCGGCTCGAGGCCCGCTCTGCTAAGGAGGTCGCGTTGCACGGGGTCCGCAGTTTCCCACAACTGCTGAACTGCTTCCTGATCTGGGCAGGCATGACTAGCATCATTGGTCTTAATGCCCCCGTTGGTCTCTTGCGAAAGACCGGGTGGCGGGGCAACCGTATCCGCCTGCCAGCCTGCTGCTAGGAAAGCAGTTTGCACATCCATGGGGAATTGGTCCCACAGCTTCCGCACTATGCCTCCGGCTTTGCCCCACTTCGGTTTCGGGGTCTCTCGGCCGACCTTAGGCGACCTTGTGGTGGCAATACGTTGGGGTGCAGCGGGGACGCCCCACTTACTCCCACATACCTTGCACTCCGGGTGTTTATTGATACGGTCCTGGTAAATCCACTGCCCGGTGCAGTTTCTGCACACTACATAGGCTCGGTTTACGTTGGCGCACCAGGTCATGGCCGAAGCTTCTTCCCACCGCAAGGCCTGGAGCCACTTGAGCCAAACTTGAGCCACTTGAGCCAGCATCTGGGTTTCTCGCTCGTTGCTCTCCGCAGCCGTAGGCTCCGCATGCACCTAATTAGAAAAACCCCGGATGGACGCCATCCGGCGGGTGCCCTGTTCCTTTGGAAACAGGTGTCAGCTGTACCCTCCGTGGCTGGACACCAGCCAGCAGGCTTTTGGAGTCGCGTTGGCTTCTGGAGAGGCCCGCTCAGGTAGACAGGTCCCCCTCTTCGTCTCGAGTCAGCCTCAGCGAGGGAGCCATTCTACGATGCTCCCCTGACTGCGCCACGCCTTGCTGGCTAAGGAACCCAGCAAACCGCCCCGCTTGGGAGGCAAAGTGCTCAAAGAGAGCCTGTAGCCTTTCTGTGGTGCGCGCCTTTAACTGTCGTAGCAGCTCCGGCTCACGTTGGGCCAGAAGCCGTTCAAGGCCGCTGCCGCCACCCCACTGGGGGTATGGCAAGCTGGACCAGCTCCCCAAGTCGTAGAAACGGACACTGTGATCCTCATTCAAGCCCAAGTTGGAGATCGTGATGTCTGCCACCCTGACCCTGCAGGCTCCCAGCCAGGTAACCACGGCCAGCAGGTAGCTTCCCTGACTATCGCCGGCGTTTGGGCATTTAGCCAAGGCTCGGCTTTTCTGTTCACTTTCTCCTGAACCAGACAGTGGAGCACAGCATACTCTGCACGGGCACCCTGCCCAATACGAACATTGAGAGGCCCCGCGTGCACCACAATAGCACACAGTTTGGTGAACCGGGTACTGTAGTACTCCTCAGACCCATGGTCGTAGGCAAAAGTTGTGACTTTGAGCACATAGGAGCCAAAGGAATACGCAATCCTCTGGTTGCCCTTGCCTTCCATTCGCATGTGTGCCGGTCGTGGTAGGAGCGCTCCCGAAAGTGGGCTTCTGTAGAGGACCAAAACGGACCCCATAAGGTGGTGCATCAATCGCACGTTTCTCCTATTGGCCTCGCGTTCCACTGCTGCATGGAAACTCGGGCCCTCGTCCCCCCAGCCAGAGGACGCCTCCGGCCGGGGACCTTCCGTGTGACTGTCGTAGGGCCTTTGCGTCTCGACCTCGTTGCTCTCTTCTTCCTCGCCAGCGGCGTCTCTACGGACTGCAGAAGCCGACCGCAGCCTAACGGCCTGCCCACCTTCCTCAGTCTCGGCCTCCAGCCTGCGCTTTCTGGCGGACTCCGGAGAGCGTAGAGGTCCCTGCTCCGGCCTCTGCCAAGAGGAGGACGCTTCCTCCCCTTCAGTGTTGGGTGCCGTGGCCTCTTGCTGCGGCTGTGCAGAGGCGGACGCTACCTCTCCTGTCTGTTCTGCAGCAAAGGGTGCCGTCCTATCCCTTCGAGGAGGCGGCGGGTTCAAGCCAGGGGGCAACAGCCTGCCTTCTCCCGGCGAGTTTTCCACACTGTAGTCCTCCACTGCAAGGCCCAGTCTTGTGCGCCTACCTTCCCTGTTGCGGGACTTTAGGAAGTCCCTGTAGCTTCGCGGCTTGAGGCCTTGCGCCTGCCGTTGCTCATTGAGCTCCTGCCATCTTTGCCTGAGCTCCTCATGGGACGCATCCCCCTCCATGGCTAGCGGCGGGAGACCCCGGTTGGACGCCAACCAGAGCCTCCCCACCGTCACCCACTGCGCGGGCTACTGTCTTGAGCCCTCGGCGGTGGGCGGAAAGACAAACGTGGCTGCACAAGGCCACTGTTGTCATCACTGACCGAGTTTTTCTTAAAGGTCTGCTTCTTCCGACCCTGATTTCTCGGCTGCCCTGCCCCCCCCCCGCCTGGTAGGGCATGCTGCTGCGCTTCTCGGCCCTGCCGCCACAACTTGGACAGCTTGCTGTTGCAGGTTTGAGTGGGGGCACAGAGTTTGCCAAAAACCGGGGCTAAGGCGCGGAACCCGACGCGCTGGACACGTTTACACTGGATGCAAATGAAAGCCGATCCCAAGCTCTCCAATTTGTGCGAAGGGTGCATGCCAGGGAGTGGTTCCATGGCTTGTCCAGCACAGAGTTGCTTTGTTTTCCTGTCGAAGATACAAGCGCTGTCATTTTGCTGAACATACAAGCCACACTTGCGACAGGATATGGTGAGGTTTGTGCTGCCACGGTGGGACTCCTGCCAGCAGTGTCCTCCCCGCGTTCCCTCTTGGATTAGCAACTCGAGCTGCTGCCTACGGCTGAGCCTGGTGGCATCACCTCGATCGGTCGAAGTGGCGTGGGGTGTTCCGCGACCAAGCCGGTCAGCCTTGGGTTGGAACAGGACCTCCGCCTTGTCTGCCTCATCTGCGGTGAGGAGAAACGACACCCGTTGGCCCAGAAACTGCACTACTTCTCGCACTTGCTTGTCCCACAGCCTGACACTTGCTTGTACAGTCGGGCCGGCGATGCGCAGGGCGCGCTTTTTGACCAGCTCATCAACCACACAGTTGGCCTGTCGCCGCCATTCTTTATCACTCCCAAACTTTGCTTCGAAGGCCTTTCTGCCAAGGTGTGAGTTGACCCACGTTAATCGCACCCGGTGTGCGACGGCTCTAACCGGGTCCAACAGGTCTCGGTTACTATGCCCTGGGCCACGCCTCTGGATCCTGCGAAGGACTCCTTCGCAGTCCAACGTGATGTCCAACTCGTCCTCTCCAGGGTGTGCCTGGACAGTCTCGCAGACCGCCGCGGCCTCGCCTCTGAAGACTGTCTGCTCATAGGACACAGCACCCGTGATGGACCCCACCACTTGGATTCGGCCCGTGTGCGATTCACCTTCTTCGCCCCCTGCTAGGACACGAAAGGCAATAACTCCCCAGATGACCGGGCCTTCCCGCGGGTCCTTCGGTCCTGTGGCGTCCGTGGCAAACCGGACATCCGTCAAATCTGGCACTGGCCAGACCCCTTTGATTTCCACGCTCGAGTCTACTTCGTAAAAGGCGCGTTTGGCCGGAAGCCCGCGCAACCAAAGGCTGGTATGACACCCATGTGCTTGCATTGACAGGATACTCGGAGGAGGCAGTGCATGGCTACCCCACATTGCACAGTCATACAGAACATGCTGGAGTGAGGCCTCTGTCTGGCACCTTTGGCAGAAGGCCCCCGGTCCTGCTTTTAGCGCTGCCTGCCACAAAGTCTGCACACCCGTCTTCTCCAGAGGAGCAAGGTGTTTTACTGCCTTATTGGCGGCCTGCCAATCAATGCCGCTGACAACGTTTTCTGCTCCCGGCGTGGCAGCCACCGCTGTCCACCTCTGTTGCTGTATGGCGTTTTTTAGATGCCACACCACTGCATGTAGCCCCGCTGCGGATGCCACGTCGTACGTCTGTCCGTCAATTGACCAGTGCCGGGGCCCTTGTGCTTCCCAGCCCAGTTCTTGAAGGTAAGTCGCCATGGCCCCCAAAGGCCCAGTCACCTTTTGCCAAGGCCAACGGGTTTCACTGAGACTCTGTTGCAGCGCTTGCCAAGCCTTCGTGAGGCTGTCCTCGGCTTCCCGTGGCCACTGCAGCATCATGCGGCTGTGCGCCTGGATGTGCTGTGCCATGATGACTTCCTTTGGGTCCCGCGTGCGGCCGGCATTAGCTTCCAGCACACAGATGACGGATCCTATTTTCATGCGACCCAGAGCCTCCGCATACAGGAACCTAAGCCACTTAAACCTCCGCGGTGTGACTCCTGTTGCCTGGTGGCCATAGATGCCCACTGGCTGCAGCGAACCTTTGACCATCCTGATTTTTACCCGTTTGTCTTTGGGCGCCAAAGCCCTCAGCCTCTTCTGTCTACCTGCCGCCTTGTGGAGGCGCGACCTATGTTTGGTCACTCTGCGGCGGACGCCACCGCCACAATCCAACCCAAGGTCGGTTGAGGTGAGAGCGATGGGCGGATCTTCGCTGGTCCTGAGCTTCTCCACTGCCGCCTTGGCTGCCCCCGAGGTACACACGAAAACCGTCTTTTTCTTGGACCACACCAGGGAGGACTCCTCCAGCGCAGCTTTCAACAGGCGAAAGGCCTTCACACTCCAAATGGCGGCCTGCGTTGGGCTCTGGTGTATCACATCGAGTCCTATGTCGTCAATCCACAAGTCTTGGTGGGTGAGGAGTTTTGAGTCAAAAAGCATTTGCATGGGGTTGTGCAGGATGATCTTGCTCAAGCCTGGGGCCAGTGGACATCCTGCAATCAGTCCTTGGTTTGTCCGAATCGGCGCCGCAGTGACACCTTCCGCCTCTATGAAACGGCTTCCGCCGTAAACCTGGGCGGCGGCATTGAGCAAAACCGGTGGGAATGCTTTCTCAAGACCCTCCCTTAGCAAGATTGTATGAGGAACCAGCTCGTAAAAACTGGACAAGTCAACCAGGGCAGTCACCCCATGTTTGCGCGTGTGCTTGCAGACCTCATGACGCGCAGTTCTAGCAAGCGCTGTGTCAAGAGACGAGTGCCCTGGAAGGGCTCGGTCCCAGCGCACTTCGCCTGTAGTCTTCCAGCCACTGCGCGTACAAGTCCCACCGGAGACGACAATAGGACCGATAGAGGTAGCTCGTTAGACCAATGGGTCGCTCATCCTCTGCCGACTTTGGTAAGAGTGTGTAGCGCACCATTGTGAGCTGGTCGGGAAGGACTCCTTCCCGCTCCCACTGCATCATTTCTTCAACTAGGAGAGTCCCGGCCTCCTGAGTAAGCGCCCTCAGCATGTCAGCCGTCCATTCGTCCGGCCCGCAGGCCTTACGAGCAATGGTTCGGAACTTACGATGGGCCCTTTCCAAGTTGATTGGCCGCAGCTGCTGCGCCTGCGCTTGCGCCGCCATTCGCACCTGTGTGCTCAGGGTTCGCAACTGAACAACGTCGCGGGTGTTGTCCGCCGCACACCAAATCTCCCACCACCCCGCTCTGCGAGCGTGGCTCCTGACTTCCATGCTGAGATTTTGGTACGGTCGCTGAGTTTTGGCCTCGTGAGTTTTGAGTGCCCTCCACAAAGGCCTCATGTGGCCTGCACCGGCTTGGGTGAGCCACTCCTGATACCGCTGATTTCGTTCGTTTGTATCCAGCTGGGTGGCGCACCGCAACTGCGCTTTGACCACTGCTGCCAGCCTCTGACGCTGACTACTTGCATCGAGTGTTTCGTGGCACATCCGGTCCGCAAACTCCTCTGCCGTCATGCACAAGCTTTCGTCGTGCCAGTTTTCCGCAACCTTGGCCAAATGCACAGTCAGCTTGTCATGAACACCAGGCGGGAACCTCCCAACCGGGTACGACGCCAACCAAACCCCAAGCCGATTCCAGTATCCAGCATGATTGCCTTTCCATTGAATGCCTGCCGGTTGCTGGGGTGTGAGAGGCTTCCTCACCCACGCGAGGTTCCAGCCTCGACCCTGGCCCCCTGCATCCAAAAGAGACTCCTCAACACTATGACTGAAGTCCGCAATCCACCTGGTGGCACGGTTGAATTGCACGTGAGCCATGACACGCACAAAGGGGGCCGGGGACCAAGAGAAGGACGCCTCCTTCTTGACCTGTGCCGCCGGTTTCCTTGGGACCTGCAACATTGGTAGTTGTCCGACATTCCAATGCAGTTGAATGCGCAAAGCCGCATGCGGCCTCCAAGGAACCTCCCAATCAGCACTGACCGACACTAGGCCCTGGAGACGCCTATGGGCCCACACGTAATCAATTTGGCCCCCCGTGCTGCATGTGGCCTCCCCGGCACCAATGAATGCACCGTTCGTGGTTTCAGCAATCCTGGTTTGCCGGATGGTATCCAAATCACAGTTGAAATCACCCGCCACAATCCAAGGCACGGCCAAGGCTTGCAGTTTAGCCATGAGTTGAGACAGGATGGTTGCATTGATTGGTGTGCCTAAGTCCTGTCCCGTGGCCAGGTAGAGGCTACCCATCACAACATCCGAACCAGCGAATCTGGCCACTACCAACACGTAACCTTTACCTTCCAGCTGAAACCGATCCAACAAGCGGAAGTTGAGGTGGCGTTTTGCCAACACAGCAACCCCACCACTGCTGCCACCTTGTCCAGTGTCGTAGCTGTTAGCCGTCCACATTCGATACCCGGATGCTTCCACACTTGCGTTTGCGCCCGGATTGTCCCCTTCCAGGAGATGAGTCTCCTGTACAAAAGCCACACCCGCCCGTTGATTCGTCATCCACTGCTTCACCTCACTCCTCCATCGAGTGACATTGGCGCTAACACATTCGAAAAGGGAAGGGCGCCTCCCCTGTTCCATGTGCGCAATGACATCCTTGCATGCCTCCACACATCCCGTAGCGTCCTCCGCCCTCCTGGACAAAAGGTCAAGCATGCGATCACACAACCAATGGGCTAGGTCTCCCTCTTCCAGGTCCGGCTCCAGTTGAGTAACAACTTCAACGATGTCCCTTTCATGCTCAGCCATGCTACTCAACTCGGCCTTCTGAAGGATTTGAAGGAGTTTGGGCCACTCCTCACGGACTTTGTGGCGCCGCTGCTGCTTCAACACGGTCCTTGACTTAGCCTCGGGACCCTGCTTACAGCGACCCCGCGGCCTCACCCCGGCACCGTCAACATCGGAAACAGCTCCATCCCCGTGTTGACTCGCATGTCGGTTTGTAGGCCTGCGATTGTTGCAAAATTCGCACATCTGTACCGTGCGACGCCGGACCACTCTGGTCCAACCCGACTCATTGGCCGGGACAAAAAGTACTCCACAAGATTTGCACCAAAGGGTTCCCCGGCTCCCCCCGGGCTCCACTTTAGACTGATGCCATAAAAGCTGCGATACCCCCGCAGATTGTGAAAAGGAGGACGCCTCCCCATTCAAGCTCCAGCTTTGTCCCGAACTTAGCAACGGCGCCAATTCCAAGACACGCGCTCCGCTTGACCCCAAGGTTGCTTGCGAGTCGGTGTTCCCCGTCCTCCGGAGGACACCCTCGCATACCCCCTACTCCGTCGCTCGCTGCTCTCCCGTCCCATACGGGTGCACCGCACGATCACCCTGGCCGCGCATTGGGCCGAAACCCCCCTGTCCCTCTGGATCTTGTGGAAGCTCCGCTTGCGCAGGTGGCACGGGTTTTTCCTCCTGTGCCTCGCCTCCCTGAGTTAGGGCCTGTACGAAGGCCTTCTTGGTTTCAGGGCTCAAGACCACTCCAGCCGCTTCCAATGCCCTGAGTCCCTCTTCTACCTTGATCCCTCCACTGCCAGGCTCATGCAGGTCTATTGGTGTCGGCACTTGCTGCTGCAAACCTTTCTGCAACTCCTCAACCTTGGCATTTTGATCGTCCACCTTACGACACATGTCTTTCATGTCCTCCAACATGCTCGCATATGTGGCCTTGGCCTTATCGATCCTAAGTTGCAGTGCGGCTTTCTTTTGGATCAAGGTTTTTAGCCCCTGCATCGCCGAGGTATACGTACTAAGCATCTGGTACAATTCCTCTTTGGGGCTTGGCTTCGGGGGTTCCACCGGGCTTGCAAGGGCCGCCCTCACAGCCGGCGGTAGATCAGCCGCGTACTGTCTGCACAGCTCTTCCAGCCCTTTTTGTGGCTCCTTGGGCGGCTCGAGGCCCGCTCTGCTAAGGAGGTCGCGTTGCACGGGGTCCGCAGTTTCCCACAACTGCTGAACTGCTTCCTGATCTGGGCAGGCATGACTAGCATCATTGGTCTTAATGCCCCCGTTGGTCTCTTGCGAAAGACCGGGTGGCGGGGCAACCGTATCCGCCTGCCAGCCTGCTGCTAGGAAAGCAGTTTGCACATCCATGGGGAATTGGTCCCACAGCTTCCGCACTATGCCTCCGGCTTTGCCCCACTTCGGTTTCGGGGTCTCTCGGCCGACCTTAGGCGACCTTGTGGTGGCAATACGTTGGGGTGCAGCGGGGACGCCCCACTTACTCCCACATACCTTGCACTCCGGGTGTTTATTGATACGGTCCTGGTAAATCCACTGCCCGGTGCAGTTTCTGCACACTACATAGGCTCGGTTTACGTTGGCGCACCAGGTCATGGCCGAAGCTTCTTCCCACCGCAAGGCCTGGAGCCACTTGAGCCAAACTTGAGCCACTTGAGCCAGCATCTGGGTTTCGGCGCTCACACTCGGACAATCCAGGCGAGGCATATGGTTCGGAGTCTGCTGAGTGAGACGATTCTAAGGGAGCCTTCTACGATCGGCATCTGGGTTTACGCTCTCGCAACTCGGACAATCCAGACGAGGTTCTTGATGCGCATCTGGGTTTAGGGTGTAGGGTTCAGGGGCATTGCTTGCTTACAGCTGTCCCATCATGCACACAGCCCGGTTCGGTCAAGAATGAGGCAAAACCTAATGCAGAAGCTTGGCTGGGTACTATGCATGGGGTTTCCGTAAGATGTGCCGTTGCAAAATTAAAGAGAAAGTCCTGCCCGCACCTGCCTTCTGCGCGACCACCAAACTGTGGAAGGTTGCATTGCAAAGACATACAGCCTGACGAGGTCAGACCTATAGCACTTCTAAAAGTGTGCCCTGTCGGACTTGAGCAGGTGGCCGAATCGGGGAGCTTGGTACCATCGACTTACCCTGACTCTAACACTTGCGTGGGGACGATATAAGGGTGGTTGTCAAAATTAGGGTCCCTTTTTGGGTCCCTAATATAATACGGCACCTATCATTTAGGGTACCCCAAAAGGGACCCTGATTTTGACAACCACCCATAAACTTGTTCAGCCGACAGTGCAAGGCTCTGGCCTTTTGACTTTCCCACGAGGTGGCGTCACGTGCAAAGAACGTGGACACGCCGATTGCACAAAGTGCACTACCTTGCAGTCATGATTCGGCTTAGCCGGCTTTCCAGCTGTGGACATGTCGCTTCTCAACCGTATGACATAGCATAGTGCAGCATCGTAGAGTGTATAGTACAGTATAGAATATGACCATATAGTATAGGAAAGGATATAGGAGTGTATAGCTAACTTCGCGCTCACGGCCGGCCTAAGGCGAAGCCCCACTTCTTGTCCGAAAGCGTTGCTGGACCAGATCGGTTCTCCTGCGGAGCGCGGCTCGAGAGTCTGGGTTTCGGGTTTGGAGTTCTTGGCGTTCGGAGATGTTCGGAGACGCCAGCATCTGTTGCCACTACAGTTTGGGGGCCTTAACAACTCGAGTCGGGCTTTGGAGTAGATTTTCGTGAGACTATGCCGCATTATACCATGGAGCTCTCATCCAAGTATTGAGAGGTTGACACTGCAGCTGCAGATCTCGCAAATGTACATAATGCAGGTGCAGTTGCACTGATGTGTAGATACACGCGACCTTGTTGGAAAAGGCATCTGTCAGCAGTCCGTCTTCAGGTCGAGGATCATGGTCTCTGGCTTCGCGGAGAGAACCAACCCCATCAGCACCTGGACGAGACAGTAGGTTCGCCCGAAGACCCTCGGAAGTCCCTGCGCACGCTTCCACGTCTACTGGCAGAACGGCAAAGTACCAAGTCTTACGAACGTCTTACACAGGACAGCTGAAACGGAACCTCCACGAACGTGTTGGCATAGCACAAGACGGCCCAGATCAGCATGGCACGAGGGAAAAGGAGGCCCGGGAGGGAACTTTCGCAAGCTACCAACTCTCCAACGGAGAGCGCACGGCTTTGCAGCTTCTATGCCGGACAGGAGCTACCAGGCAATAAGCTAGTCCACGAGCACGGCTGTTTTGGGTCTCGTGGCACGCACACTGCACCTGGCGACTTTGGTAATACAACAGACGTGTCAGCTCCATTATTTAACAGAGGTTGAAAAGCTGTTATGGCTGTACAATCTTCGTGAGACGATGGCCATGGCTTTGCCAAAGACACTACATGTTCAACGGTCTGTGACTACCTGGACCCCAAAATCATGTAGGATAGTAGCCTTTTATCTGTTTTGGGCCATTATTTAAGTTACGTTTGGTGGTCTAGGTAAGGGTCTCTCAGGGTACGTGGTGCTAGCCTTTAGTCGCTGTGTCTCATCCATCGAGCCGCTATCAAGCCAATCTGCTCGAAGCAGCCGAGACTAACCTAGGGGCCTCAATAATTGGAATAGTGTTTTGGGCCCATTATACTATACTTACAAACAGGAACGCGAACAACAGCATTGGTAATTATTTAGGCCCCAGTATTAGAGGTGGCACTGCACCAGCACTTTCTGCTCAGCCGTCAGATTCGCATCATCTGACTTCCTCGACTTCCGTTCGTTTTGAGCAACAGGTCCCAAAACAGTATTAAAGTACGGTAATCCAAAGCCCAGCTTCCTCGACTTGTGCACGAGCTCACGGACAGATGAGGCGAGCAAGACCACGTCCGTGGCAGGCTCACTCACTCTGCGCCAATTCTCCTGCGAGACATCCGCATAATATAGGGTTCCTTTACAGGGGTCCATAAGGGATACTGTGCGGGCTCTATAAGGGTACTATAATTAATATAGGGGCCTTAATAATTAGAATAGGGCTTGGGGGCCCATTACACTATAACTATAATAAGGAACCACCAAAACAGTATGTGTAATCACTCTCCTGCGACACATCCACATAATATCTGTCTTCCCGCATCGTGAGCGTGGCGCGAGCCAGGCAGGTCTCAAAGACATAGCTGTTACGAACCATGAGAATGAAGGCTGCCAGGTCCGCCAGGTCCACGGTGACGATGAAGTCTCCCTGCTCCGCGGCTGCATGAACTGCCCTAAGTAACTCGACAAGAACCTGCAGGAGGGCAGAGACTTTGACGAAAGGATTGGAGCGAGCTCGCTCCAAACACAACGGAAGGAACTCGCACACCACTGCCCGCGTTGCGATGCCGTCCGCAAGCAAGTTCTTGGTCAACTCTTGCTGCTCTGGGCCGGTAAGAAAATCCCAAGCTTCTTGCCTCAGGGGCTGAGTGCCCTAGCCCCAAGAAGGTTAACCTTTTCAATGATGGTAGGATTTTTTAAAAACCCCAAAACGTTACAAAGGCTACATACTCAACTACTAAGTTGCAAGGCTTCGAGATCCTTTGAGCTCTGCAGGCGGCAATTACACGCGAGCCGAAGTAGAGCGAGGTCCGCCGGAGACTTCGCGCGCCTACCGAGCTCGAGGCCACGGTGGTGGATGTAGGTCCAATACAAAGGGGCCGGATCTTGCTCAAGGATGTGCTGGAGGGTTGAAAGGCCCAAGAGCGTTGTCCTTGCGTTACCCTGCGTCATGAAGCGCGACCCCTTGCCGCCTGCAATGCCACTCATGAAGCCGAGAAGATAGAGCACGTAGAATTTTAGCAGCTCTTCACCTCCGTGTGGTTGGATGGCTTGCTTCAGATCGCGGATGTTGGCCGGCACGTTCTCACCCTGCAACATTTGAGCGAAGCTGAAGGTGCCCTGCATCCTCAGGAGGTTTCGAACCAACTTCTTCACGTTGCTGCCCAAGCCTTGGGGATCATGCAAGCCCTACACGCCTGCTGTACATCTACCCTAGGCTCCTTAGACCTTCAGTCTATACTGGGAACAAGGGCACGAAAATCAGTTTTACGCTTCCTGTCGTCCCCAAGCAGCTGGCGGCTGATGGAACTGCTGATGGGAAGGTATCCTAGGTGTTGATCCAAAAAGTTGTCACTAAGTGAGGGACTGCAGTAACCGTTAAGCCTTTTGCCCAAATGGCAACTAAGCCCAACCCTAAAGCCCACATCGCACACCTAAACTCTGAGCCCTAACCCTCAACCCTAAAGCCCCATTCGGTCACCTCAACCCTAGAAATCACAAAAACCCTAAAGCACGAATTCGGGCACCGAGTATCACTGAGTGAAAAGTCTTTATGAATAGGTATATACCTCTATAGGAACCACAAATGGAAATTCAAAACATTCCCAAAATGGGAGTTTCCGAAAATAGGGACCCTGATATCGAACCCCAAATAGTAGGACCCTTATTTTAAGGACCCCAGAGAATAGGGTACCCCTAATTTTCGGAAACTCCCAAAACTAAACCCTAACCACCACCGTAACCCCGAAGAACCTACATTTTAAGGACTTATATAAAGAAATCATAATAAGGAACCCTAAAAAGGTAGGTTATACAGGGTTAAGGCAAGTATCAAGTATGAAGTTCATCGCCTTCTCCTGCCGCTGCAAGCCAGCTGGAAGCTGCCGTGTGAGCGACCTGGGGAGCGTCCGAGAATACTCTACAAGTAGGGTTTAGGGGTTTAGGAAGGTTTAGGGTAGCAAATACCAAACCCTACTTTTTTGTAGGTTCTTATTATGAACCCGAATATTATGAAGTTTATAGGGACCCTACAAAAAGTAGGGTTTCAGCACTCACACCACGGCGAGGAAAAGTAGGGTTTAGGGTCAAGGGTTGTAGGGGCCTCAAAAGATGAGAAAAAGGTTTCGGGTGTATGTCAAACTATATATACATATAATAAGAAGCCCCCAAAAATAGTATAGGTAATTATTAAGGCCCCTGTATCAAGTTCCTTCAAGGACTTCCGTTAAGGGTTGCTTGTGTAGTTCTACTTTAAAAGGTTGCAGGGCCTTCATCGTTGGAGTGGGGTAGTATATCAGACAACAGCTTCGACGAGGTAAGGGATAATGAAGGTAATTGCTACGGCCTCCTTGGGACGCCCACAATTTAACAACAGCTCCCACCTGTATTTAGTTGCTCCCTTGACCGCCAAGATGAAGATCACGGCCAAGAGTTTCTCGTCGTTGGGAGCAGTCCATGCGAACAGCTCTTGTAAGTGGTGCCACTGCGACTCGCTCAAGCGACTTTGCATTGGCTGCGCTGCTGTATACCTGGTTTTAGGTTTCGGGATGCGCAAGGCGCAGGGTACAGCAACCAGTGGCTGCTAGCGTACACAGGATGTGTAGACATCGCAACACAGAGAAAGCTTGCAGTTAACATTCCTCTGAAGCACATCCTGTAATCGCCTCGCACGATGGCGATAAGACTCAAAATGGCGGACTCAGCACGCTCCTGCTCCTTGGCATCGGAGAACCTTGCATGCAGACCTTACTTGCCCACTTTCCAAGGGGAAGAACATCGAAAAACGGTATAACTTTGTGGAGTCGACAACTCATCACCCAAAAAGCAAGAAGTATTAACTACTCGACAACTAAGACACCGTACTCGGGGTCCAGCTCTACGAAGGCCTCGCGCAAGCTCGCGAGCGTGTCCTCGGCCGTCACTTGGCTCCGAACCACCGACGCGACGAAGTCCATGCAGGTTAAGCCAAGTCCATCGTGCACTCCTCCCTGCAGCTGCACTGCAGGCTCTTGCAAAGCCGATTGCTGAGAATCGGTTTCGCCTGGAGGTGAAGCAGGATAAGTGTCTCGTATGCTCGGAAGAAACCAAGGCCGAAGGCTTTACCCTCGAGAACTGCTAAGGAAGCACGTTATGAATAACACACCCCACCTGGACTCGCTCGCGGATCTTTTGGTTTTCCCGTCATGGACGAAATCACTGGGTTTTGGAGGTATGATAAATCCAGAGTTTCCAGGTCCAGCCGGTGGTCCACGTGCCTAGACTGTCCAGCAGCACACTGGGGGAAAGTAGAGGTTGTTAGGCTTTTTTTAGAATCAATAAGCACAGTGAAGCAACAGCAAAAAACAAACCACTGACACACCCAGATGCTCTTCCAAGTAGAAGGAGTTGCACTCACAAGCTCCTCTGGCACACTCTTGTTCCCGTTCGACCTGGTGCCAAACACTGACCTGAGAAGATGATGGGCCAGTAGAATAGCGGGTAATGAACTCGTTGGCGTACTCAATCACCATCGTGCAGCAGATGGGTGAGTGGACCAACACTTTAGCAAAGTCGGCAGGGCTCAAGCTAAATACTTCTGAGAAAGAATCGGTGTTCAGACTGTATCCGTGCATCACCGCCTCAACATACAAGGAGATCTCAGCAAAATATTGACTATCGTCATCGAAGGTCACATCGTCACTTTGAAGTGAATCGGCAGTCAGCTTAAACTTGCCGTGGCTGGTGATGTACATTTTCTCTGCCATTGAGCCCTCGTCAAACACAGCCTCCCCCTCGCAGAAGAAAAGCTTGTGCAAAGATCGGCAGCATTCGGCAAAGACTGACGGGTACATGGAAGAGATGAACCCAAGCAGCGGATGGCTGGTCAAGACAGAACCGAATTGGGAGGTCGCCAGTTCTGCTTCCAGCATTGGCGATATCAATGTAGTGTCGTAAGCAATGGGCGAGTGACGAGTCATCTTGTAATCCGCATAACTCATAATTCTCATGAGAAGCTCGGTAGGCACCAAGCGATTCTGCAAAAAGATCCGCAGTTCACGGCGCTTTTTGCTGCGCTCGCTATTCACTTGACGGATCTCGTTGAGGGTGCCGGTGAGAATGGACAAGGCTGAACCGATGACCAGCACCGTTGTCACGAAAAGCACCAGCACCTCGCTGCAGTGCTACAACGTGAATCAAGCATTCTTTGTGTGGAGACATGACTGCAAGTACAAGTGCTCGACAACCGGTAATCATTACTTCCTACCAGGCACAAACAAAACTCTCGGGAGCCGACAGCTGTGTGCTCGATGTTGCTGTCAGGTTCCAGTGGCGCAGGAGAAGGTGTAAGGAGAATCCACGACAGTGAGTGAATGTACTGTGTCTGGAAAGGGGCATCTCCGACTTGGGCGATTTGCAACCAGCTGTCCCTGTCTTGTGATATCGTATCACCCAACGCATACCAAATGCATGCAAGAATATGCGCAACTGCACCAATGACCAGAAGCATCTTCCCCACAGTGAAGGCCAGAATGAGCCATTGCCGTCCCAAGGATATGACCAAGTTTTCGAGAAGCACATTGATTTTGCCTGCTTTCACGATCCTCAGAATGCGAACGGTACGCATGATCCGCAAATATCGAGCAGATCGCAACGGCTGCAAGAAGTCCGTCGCTTGCTCCTCCGTTGCCTGCCCACGAAGCATCAACAACATCGGTTAACGTAGTATAGGGGCCTATAATTTCAAAGTAGGGTTTTGGCGCCCGCTATACTATAATAATAATGATAACAATAATAATACTTATTAATAATAACAATAATAATAAGAAGAAGAATAATAATCCCCACAAAATGATATAGGTAATTATTCAAGCCCCTATACTAGTCACCTGGGGACCGACCTCACTGAGCTAATGCTTGTGTTGCCAGGTGGATGGAGCCCACCAAGAAAAGTTCAAGCACTCCAATCCGATGGCCACTGGAACTGTGGAAGGCCCTTGAACAAACGTCGAAATTTACACTTCCAATTCGGAAGGGCTTCACTCTTAATCCTGAAAATCAAGCATGTTCAACACGATGAAACATGGGCACTGAACCTGCACCAACAAGCCGGCCAGGTAGTCAATCGTCACGACGCCAATATCGAAGGGAAGCCAAGTAGCAGCATAACGCTTGGCAATCTGCCATCGACGAGTCTCCACACGGCCTTGGGTATAAAATGCAGTATTGAAGTTCACCAACATGTCCAACGGCCAAAAGACCAAGGAAACAATGGCGAACAGCTGAAACAGTTGGTTGTTGAAGGTCGGCGAAGAAGGTGGCATGGGTGAGATCTCCCACCCCCACGCCATACACATAGGTAGAAGGAATGCATCAAGCACGATGAAGGAAATGCCGCAAAAATCCCAAATCAGCCGAAAAGTTGAATTCGGCGGAAACACTTTGAATACTGACTCGCACTTTTCCAGCTCCGTGCTGAGCTGAGCTGCAACATTCCGGATTTGCCTTGTCCGAGGACTGACAGAAGCTACGGGCGATGCACTCAGAGTGTTTTTCCGTTCCCTCCTGAAAACAGTGACGCTCTCGGCCGCACGCATAGAAAGCTCCATCAAGTGAGAGTTCAAGCGCAAATATGAACGAGCATTTCCACTCAACATCTCGGATGAGAGATGCAGCGCATCGCCGGAGAGTGCCGTCGGCTCCTCGTTGGGAATGGACAAAACATCCTCTGTGAGCAGCCAATCCTCCAGCAAATCTGGCATGTCGTCCTTAGACATCTGGGTGGTGTCTTCTTCCACCAGCCCCATGTCAGCAGGCATGCCCTCGACCAAGTCTTGACGTAAGACGTTTACCCGATCTTGAACTCGGTGGAAAGCATCCTGCAACTCATCCTCCACATCCTGAAGCCTCTGAGTCAGCAATTTTAGAGCCATGGCTGCAAGTACAAGTTACGTGCTGATTGGAGTGCAGTGTTGCAGAGTACTGAAACTGCACGGCAGTGCTGCCTGAAATGCATCACTGCATGCCAGACCCACTCGCTGGACATGGAGAGCTGGGATCTCAAAACGGCTGTCTCCACACATAAATCTGTCGTGCCCTGCCGAGAACACCGACATGCCGTCACTCAGCCATAATCACGAGAACAAGTATTTGCAACTCTTGTATTTTTTGGCTCAACCTGGCACTGCGCAAGAACATGCAAGAACGAGCCAACAGCTCCTCGCCACTCCTCTCATCCGTTTCGCTCCCTGTCTGCTTTTCCTACTTCTTCCCGCGGCCGGCCACGGAAGGGCCAAGAGACACTAATTAGGAACTACGGGAAACTATCCGGCAAAAGCATGTGGAGCCTACTCCTCCCGACTCCATGCTTGTCACAAGCTGTCGAACTTTGGGTTTCTGGAAAATCAAACGCTGAAGGCTGGCGGAAGGGCTGAAGATGGCTTTTGCGGAAGACCTCGTCCAAAGCGATACCCTGTCTCTGGCTCAATCGTAGCTGCGGTAGCTTGGTTAGTGGGTTTCAAGAAAGATTATGGCAGCCTGCAAGACATCTCAGTATAGGACATGGTCACGGGTTCTGGGTTGGCAGAAGAGCGTGGTGCGGTCAACCGGGTGCACACGTCACATGGTCCCGTGATGTACTCGCCGATCGAAGCTCCGTGAGTGCATGAAACATCATGAAACGGCAAAGATTTCACCAAGCGTCGAGTCTGTCCCGGACCTATGGCGCCATCGTTCATTGCCCCGGCATGCCAACCCCCCCGTATTTGCGAAACTCTACGAATGCATTCACATGGCAGTGACTTGCGGCACTGTAGACAGCCGTCATCATCTGCGCAACAAATGCCGAAACTGATACCGTGCTCATGGCGGTTCCCTGTGCTCGACATTCCGGGTGATGCTGTCTGGATGAAGTGGTATGAACTGGGAATCACACCAAGCATCCCGCAATTACAAGTTCATCGTTTGGGTTTTTGCAACTGTCTGAAACGAAAGCAACAAGCATCCAGGAGGGGCATGGCCAAGAATTCTGAACGCAAAGCAGCACCAGTTGGTTTGCCAGGCGGCTTTGGTTAAAACACCACAAAACGCAGATACTACAAGAATCCACACTGCGAAAGCATACGGGGCAGAGGTTGGTTTGTCAGGCGGCTTTGGTTATAGCGTGTTGAAACCGCCCTTGCAGTGCTCTGATCGCAACAGCGCAACAGCTTCCAGCTGCACGACCAACCCACTGGAACACCTTTTCCACGTGCCCTACCATACTGCCGACGGAATTGTTCGTCTCGCGACATGCACTGTGCTTTGCTCGGCTCGTGTCTGCATGCCTTGAACCGGCGATGAAGGCCACGGCGGCCGAGTGTTGCCGTCGCCGCACTACCGCTTTTGCACCGTACTGGTATGAAAAAGAGCGGCCGAGCCCTAGTCCCAGCGCTGGCATGCTGCGTTGCCTCAGGTTGCGCTGCGCCCCGGGAGACAGTGCCCGGGCCTGGGAGCCACCAGCTCGTCCGTCCATGCGGAAGACGCAGCCCAACTTCAGCTGGGGGCCTTGTCTCGTGATCCCTGCTCCGAGCACTGTTTTTTCGCGTGATTTTGCTGCGGCACGTCTCGCCAAGTCGGCCAGAGAGCCCTCCGTGAGCAGTCTGTCCAACACAGACGTTGGAATCCCTCGCTGAGCACAGCACGTAAGAGTGCATGTACTCGCGGACATGACAGCAACAAGGGTGCAGTGGTTTCCAAAACATCATCGTCGCTGAAACTACAGGGTACGCTGGGGCCGGCACGGCCATCTTCCTGGGGAAATACCCTTGCGATTCCAACTGAGCAGTCCGTGCATCTGGCGAAAACAGCTCCGGTGCTGCAATTTCTTTTTACACACCTGTTTACGTCCGTCATCGTCCGTCCACTCCGCGGTTCGTGGTGCCAAACAAGGGGAGGCGACAGGAGGTTGGCGGCAAAGGTCCACACGGCGGCAAAGCAGCGCAAGCCAGCGCAACACAAAAACGCGGCAGCGCACGCCGCCCGCTGTGCAGGGGTAGCGGGACGCTTCGGGCAATGGGTTTGACAAACTCAGCGGTTTGGGGACTCCAGCGCCCACCGACCTCAATGCCGAACACAACAAGCCGAGATCGGTGCCCGGAAGCAAACTTTGGAAGCGTTTGGGCCTTGGCACGTTCAGCTATGCGCAAAGCTGCCCCAGCGGTGCGGCCACTGATGGCCACTGTTTCGGCGTGGCACGCTAGCTGCAGTGAAGGGCGACACCAGTGTGGTGCCTACGAGCGCAAGGTCATCTCCGAAGGCATGATGTGGTTGGCGATGCCGGCATCTCGCTGCACTGGGCGGGAGTGGCATGCGGAGCCGACGCAATAATTGAGCTCGGAACAGCCGGGATTCCAAGGTGAGTTGAGGCAAGGTGAAGTGGGCAATGCAGTGAAAACGCAGGCCGTGTATCCTGCTTGTGAGTCGAGCACGGCGGCGGAGGACGCATCGCATTCTCGCAACAAGGCTCGCTGTGCCAGGACGGGGGTTCAAAGCCAACAGCGGACACAGAGCTGCGAGCGAAAAGGACGGTCGCCCTTGAGCAGGGCCAGGAGCGCATGCAAATCCCTGAAGTGTTGTTAGCGCAGAAGGGGCCACATGTGTGGGGTGTGGAAGGCTGGCCCAAGATTGGAAATTTCGGAAGGGCTTTCGACCCGTGAAGTACAAAGAAACCCAGTCTAAACCCTTTTATTTTGTCGCCTTTTTGCGTCCGCTCGAACTGTCCCAACGCCGTCTAAACTAGCTAGCTGTCTCTAGTGCGTCGCACTATCGGAGCGGCAGCCGACTGGGGGCGCTCGCCTCCGCAAGTTGAAGCACGTCGCCAAGTGGAAGCACGTCAGCCGCACCAGGCAGCGGCGGCATGGACCAGACGCCAAGCGGGGAGCTGGCGACGGCTCGCTGCAGGGCTACCGACAGCACACTCCACCAGCGGCGTGCCCAGCCTTGGGCTGCGGAGGCTCGCAAAGGCGGCGGATCCCTCCTAGCAGCCCCTAATGGGGGCGGCCCCCCCGGCAATACATTTCGGCAGGGTCTGGAATGTATTGGAGGGGTCTGTCGGGGGGTGTCCGGGGGTTGCGACTGAAGCCTTCCATGCCATCGACGTAATTGCATATTTATATATGTCGTTATGATGTTTAAAAATATGCAGGACAAGACTTGCGCTTAAGTTTTAGGTTTGTTTTCTGTTGCATTTCAAACTGGCCTCTCTCTCTCTCTCTCTCTCTCTCTCTCTCTCTCTCTCCCTCACCCCTTGCACGGCTTGTCGAATCACGCTTCTTTTCTTTCAGGGCTCGAACGAAAGCTTCGAGTGTCACTCCACTGGCAGCTCAGGCACGACTTTGTCTACATGTGCCAGGAAGTTCATGAACAGCTCCGTTCCACACACACATGTGGGGGCGATCGAGCGGAACCGCATGCAGACCTTTCGCGAAAACTCCTTGCTAGACAAGGTCTTGGCAGCCATCTCGCCGTGCTTCAGGACCGTTGCAAAATACCCAGGTGCTCGCTGCAATAGGGAATCCCACGACGGCCTAGGCATGTTTCCGCTAGGGTTTGAGGGTTGAGGCTAATTTAGGATGGCTTAGGTCTGGAGTTGAGGTCAGCAATAAAAGAAAAGGAAAAACCATCCACTGAAATGTGGCAAAGTTGCCTGACACTGCCAGACCACAATCGCACACAGCCGTCCTGCGTGCATAGCGGCTTGCCCGCAGTGCTTGCAAACATCTTCCGCATGATCTCCATGTAAGCGCGGATGTTCGCGAAGCCGGCCTCCGAGTGCGGAAACGAAGTATCGCAGAAGCAGGTTGCGACCTTCGCCGGCTCCTCCAGCTCCTTCACTGCTCTGATGCCCATGGCTGCTGAGCTCTCCACCTCCAGTAGCAAGGTCGTCGAGGTGCATCGAACCTTGAACCATCCCGGTGCCACCTGCATCAGCAAGCGTGGAAGGTCCTCGCGGTCCTCGTGCGGATCCATGCAAAGGCAGGGACTGCAGCAGGTAGCTCGAAAGATGCTCGACTCATCTTTCACAGGCTGCAGCAACACCAGCTGCAAACCAGTGCACTCCTGCGCAGGGAGTGCCTCCTCGTGAGGCTTGCTGCCGCTTCGCTTCTTCCCATGGCTGCTTCGGAAGACCCTGCTGACGAGGGCCATCTGGTTCTCGCCCAGCGGGTGCAGGCGGATGACGACCACCTGGTAGTCTCGGGACATACTGGCATCCAAAACATTGGAGGGTCGAAAGCAGGTCGGAGCTCGCAGGATCGCCTCGTCCTTCTTGCACCCCTCCACTGTCACTGCAACCTCCTGGGCTTTGCCGGCCACCAACTTCGAAAAGCCCCACCAGCTGGCGGCTCGGCCCTGCTTCGCACCTTGCAATCCAAAGCCACGTTGGGCTTCGGAGAGGTCCTTCTGCAACTGATTCCACTGTGACAAGGGTCGCTTTGGTTGTTGCACCTGGCCAGGCCGCAAGAAGGCTTCGCCCAACCTCATCTGTGCGATGAACCGGAGCTGGTCCGGAGCCAGCTTCTGCAGTCGGATCAGCATCGCATGCTCGGAGTCACCATCGATCGGCTCGTACTTGTCCATGCCATGCTTCCGCAGAATGGCCTCCAGTGTCATCGCGGGCTGCTCGTCCGTCACTGTCACAGGATCATTTGCAGGCGGCGGAACCGGATCCCTCGCAGCCTTTGCAGCAAGGTCACCAGACGTCGAAGCGGGATTCTTTGCAACCAGGTCACCAGATGTCGAAGCGGGATCCTCTGCAACAAGGTCACCAGAGGTCGAAGCGGGATCCGGTACATCTGTGCTGTCTGATGCCTTGGCCATGGCATCTTCCAGGCGGTGCATCTCTGCAAGGGCTTCGGACTCTTTCTGCAAGCATGCCAGGGTCTGGGCAACTTCTAGGTTCTGGTCGAGCTCGGGGTTCGCAGGGTCCACGGCACAGTCTTCGACGTCCGAGTGGGCCTCCTCCTCATCCTGCAGCTCCTGCACCAAAGCATTCGAGACACGACTCAGTATATGGATATGCATAATTACTCATAAATACACATAGTTATTGTATGAGAAAAAAAGAAGCGCTTACGAAAACTCACCTCTTGGCTGTGACAGGACCGCAGCCGATCTGCAACCATCTGCTTGCCAATGACGTTCCACCAGTTTTGCAAGGCAGCCCGCATGTCAGCAGCACTTTTGCCAACGCTCGTCAAGGCTTTGTACGTGCACACGGTCTCCAAGGCTCGTTTCCCGGCCTGGCTGGCTTCAGCATCCGTCAATGCTTTCCAGGGAAGCAGCTTTTTCTTGTCGACTGCAAAGCTAGCCATGGCCTTCATGCGACGCACGTGAAGCAGCTGGGTGGTGTGCAGGGCAGCTCGAATGGTAGGCAAGCGATGGGCAATGTTGTTCTTCACCTCGCCGAAGTGATGCTCGTTGGCATCTTCCATGGTGGCGCTTGGCCGGAAGGGGCAGCCATCCGGCCAGTTGGCCATTCGCTCCACCATGTGCCCACATATAGCAAGGAGGTTCCCCACTGTGATCGAGTGAAAATAGCGAGCATTCGAGCCTTGTGTCTCCATGAGGTCGAACAGCAACAGATAATATCCGCACAGTGCGCACTGAAAAATGTCAGCGGCCTGCGCGAATCTGTGCGAGGCGAGCCAAATGCCGCACCAGTGTCCGATGAGAAACATGAATGCGACGAGGCCGATGCAGTCCCACTGGTTCACATCCACGCACTGGGGATTCAGCAGCCAGCTCGACTGCGTGTCGGACTGATTGTCCGTCCCCCGCCACGCCGAAGCTGGCAAACCTCGGGTCAACATCAGCTGTGGCCACACCTTCAGCTTGCCAATCTCCAGGACTCGGTTCTTCACTCGCAGGGCTCTCGTCAAGCACTTTTGTGTGTGGGCTGCGTCGTTGTGCCCGAACACACAGTGCTTGCCTTGATAGGCCATGGTAGCGAAGCGATAACACGGGAGGTCCAAAGACCTCGCATGTGGCACACATTCCCTGAAGAAGGCCACGTTCTGGTACCGCTCCTTGGACATCAAGCCTAGGAAAAAGGTGTTGCAAAGACCATGCGAAGCATGGTTGTCGTAGGCCACACAGCAGGGCGGGGCCGGTGCTGCACTGCACACGGCTTTCAGCACGGCTCCAACTTGCTCAAAGACAGAGTCGAGTGTGACCTCGCTCAGACGCTTTGGTATCATAGCCATGTCGAAGGGGAGCTTTCGTGTGCTGGCTTTCTTAAGGAGGAAGGTGACACACTGTTGGGACAGGTCCTCCTTTCTCAGCGTGCCGGGGGCATGATCGCTGACTCGGAGCTTGGCATTGCTCCCGGTGCCTCCGATGAAATACAAGGCATCAGGAAAGGCTTGGATGCACCACTGAGGCCAAAAGGTCGTGTCGTCGAAGCAGACCATATAATCGCGGTCGTCCCTGCCGATGATGTCGAGGATCCGCTCGGCATTGTGCTTCAGCTCCTCCGTGGACGGATTGAAGAAGTACGGGAGGTCAGGGCGCCACATTGAGGAAGCCGGAACCTTTGGGGCGGTGTAGCCGAACAGGTTCAGCAAGGAGGTTTGCCCGGTGCATGAGCTCAAGGCAGAACCGAGCTCGGCGATGCGTCCCTCGTCAACATTTGGCAAGCTGGATGCATTGACTCGCTTCTTGCCGGCCTTGAGATTCTGAGATTTGTTGAGTATCCCAGCCACCATCGTCCGAGCTACATCGTTGCCCTCAAGGGCACCCGACAAGATCTGCTGAGACAGGTCTTGATCAGCAGCCGAGATGGCCTTTGCCTCGACCAGCTTGTCCACGTAGCTGAGAAGTTTCCTCTGCTCGTACTCTAGCGTTTAAGCATTTGCTCCTTGCCTAGACACACAAACAAACATAGAAATGCCTCCCAAAAGCGGCCTGGCATCTGCTTTGCGGGACCTTGCTTGGATTCCAACCGACGTGGCAGCCAAGTAAAATGCGTGGCCACAAACTTGCGGCATGCCGGGTTCTGCAACACGATGGGAATGGAGCCCAGCAGCTCCTGTAGCTTCGTGTACAAAGTCTCGTAGCTTTGATTTTCCAGCCACTCCACGTCCACAGGTGTCTCCCACTGCGACGACGACAGGATCCCAATGGCCTCATCCCACATGGCGTCATTTTCAAGGAACTTTGCCTGGACCAGTTTGGATAAAACTATCCGGAAGCCCCACGTCGAGACTTTGCGGCAGAAGTCTTCGGTGTTGCAAAGTCCAAAGCAAGATTTGCAGAAGGGACGGCTTGGAGGGCACATCCGGACCTCGTCCGCCTCGAGGCACTTCAGTGAGTGCACCAACAGCTTGCCATCGTCCTGCAGCTTCACCTGACACTTGAAGCTCGTGTGGAACCAGGGATTGTCATAGGTAGTCCACAGTCTGAACGCATCGACCATGAGATGTGCTCGCGTCTGGTGGTCGATGCAGTTGAGGTCAACACCGAGACAGGGCCGCTGGCGGACCTGCAGCAGCGAGTCCACGTGGTTCTGCCGAGCTTCGTGCTGCAGCACGAACAGTATCGTTGTATCGCGGACTGCGGCAAAGGTCTCCCCGCAGGAGGTGCAACGAAGCTGCAGCTTGGCAGTCTCTAGGTTGACATACTGATCCGGGCGGCGCTGGCGTAGCCACTCGAACAAGTCCTCATGCAGCTCCCGCTTCTGACCCTTCGCTCGCCGGCCTTTCTTCACTTGACCCACGTTCTCCTCGATCTTCAGTTCCCTGAGACGCTGCTGGAATGCCCGCTCATTGTCCGTCTGCTGGGGCCCGACGGCCACCAAAGCACTGTGACCCTCGGATACCACACATTGTCGATCATACGACCCCCCCCCCTCCCCCCGCCTGAAACACCCTGAATATCCCGAAATCATAACTCTACAAAGCATTGCAGCATAGCGCAGCAAGGTGCATCCTCAGCCTCGTTCTTTCGCAACTCGTGAAGCAGCCTCTGACACCGCTCGCAGTCACTGTTCTTGCCGTTGTAGATGTCTTGCAGGAACTGGCCCCAGTGCTTTGGGGGCACCATGTACTGGTGCGCCGGAGCAAAGCGCTCATGGTACGTTATTCCCCGGCTGGCTGCTGTTTTTTTGCCCGCCGCCTCCACCGCCTGAAGATCCCGGCGCTGCTTTCTGCTAAGCTTCGAAGCTGGCTTGCCAGGCTTGGCACCCCCATCATCGTCGTCATCATACACAAGCACAGGTGGAGCAGCAGGCTCCGGATGTTCTCGTTTTAGCGAGGGCTCCCTGCTGGCTTCACTCGGCAGGTTCGGCAGTGCAGGATGCGAGCTGCTCGCTGGGCCAGTCCTGCTGGCATCGTCCGGCTCGGCCTCTACTTTGATGACACCACTGCCCATCCTCGCCCGGAAAATCTTCTGTCCTACCACCAAGGACGGGGCAGCCTCCAGCTTGATCCCTGCTGCAGTGCCAGGGGCCAACTGATCAGAAGCAGACGTGAAGCGAAGGATGTCGTCCAAGTACGGAGCGGCCCGGGTCTTTTGCGAGGCCAGGCTGAAGGCCCACAGATGTGTCAGGCCATCCGGCTTGTAGAGATCGCCATTCGTGTTTGTCAGATGTTGCAAAAGCATGGCAGGGGAGGTGAACAGGAAGCTTGCTGACTTGTCCAGGTCCCATAGAGTGCAGACATGGGAGTCGTAGTGCAGGCAAGGAACTGTCGTGTCTGAGCTGGCCAGAACAGTCGAGGCTTTATCCCTGCTCACCAGGACGAAGGCCAGAAGACCTTCGGCGGGAGGCTTGGTACGGAAAGCCTCCAAGGCGTCCAACGCCTTGTGAAGAGGCGTCCCCATGCAAAGCTTTGTAAGCTGGCAGCTCTGGAACAAGGCTTTCATAGGAGCAAATGATTCGTCGCGCGAACAGATCCCATCAAGCAGCTGATGCTTCACCTCTGTGGGCACACAGTACTTGTCGGAGGCATTCCACGAATCCACCAAAATCGTCCGAATCTCCGGGTCCATCAGCTTGTTGTACTTCTCAGCCCAGACTGCCGCCTGCCTTAGCAGCGACCAAACCAAGGCGTCACGCTCCTGCGCCATCCAGACACGAAGGAATTCCTGGCCAGGACAGAATGTATTGGAACCGTCCCCCGGGTCCAATACATTATTCGGTGGTGGGAAGCCCTAGGAGGCACTGGGAGAACGTTGCAGGGTTTCCTAGGCCAAAGTCCTATCCACGCAAAGCTGACTTGAACAATCCTGAAATGTATTGGACCCGTCCCCCGGGTCCAATACATTTCACGATCCCCGCCTGCCAGGGCAGCTGCCGGCTAGTCGAAGATACCAAGTACCATCGAGCCAGCTCAAGGCAAACCCATGTGCAGGATCTGGCGTGATCCTGCCCGAACTGACCCAAGCTTTCGTGGTTCTGGTTGACGTCGTGCCACAGGGTCGCCGGCAACCGTGCCTGGGCCGATTAATGTATTGGACCCGCCCACGGGTCCAATACATTCTGGACGGGCGGGGATTCTTCCAGGAACATGCTGTGGTACTGCTGGGCTACGGACAGCACGAACCCCATAGGATCCTGAAATCTCCTAGAAGACCCGACACGCCGACTAATGTATTGGACCCGTCCCACGGGTCCAATACATTTCGCTTGCACGGGGATTCCCCGGGAGCACCGCCCAAACCGCGGCAGGGGATGGTTTACATCACCCAACAAAAGCATACAAAGCCCTGGTTTCAGAAGCAGCACTACTTTGTACGTCACCCAACAAAAGTATACAAATCCGAAGCAGCATTTCTGTGTGGGTGTGTGTACGTTTCCCCGCCTGCAGAGATGTCCAGCGCTGTCTCCATATCCAAGCCACCACGTCTTGGAACTCGGTCGACCACAGAGCGGCAAGGCAGTCCTGGCAGATTTCACGAGGCATTTCAGGAAGGAATTCAAAATGATTTGAGGGGGATACAAGGTACGGCTCCTTGGGCACCGCAGCCCTCTGTGTCAGGAGACGGAAAGCATCGAGGCCACCAGCAGACGAAATCGCACCGATCTCAGACACAGAGACGATCCAGTACTGGTCTTGTGCCTCCCAAGGAAGCCTCACAACAGCTCCAACGAAGTCAAAATCATGTAAGATCTACGCACAAACAAACCTGCCGCACAAACCAACCACTTTTATACGGGAGCAATTAGAAACGGCGTTTTTATTAGCTTGTTGCCGTCGTCTTTGCGCCAAACCCGTAGGCCGTGGGTTACACTTCATGCATTTCTTGCTCCTTCTGAGCACTCGAACCACCTGATATGTGGTTTGAGTGGGTGTACATCTGCACCGTGCGTCACTGCTGAGTCTTGTTGACCCCTTACAGGAGGACAAGGCCCGAGCATCATGAGCATCAGCCCCCCCCCCCCTCCCCGGCCCCGCTCCGTGTTCAATATCCAAACAAGAAGTTCTCACAGCTTTGATTGGAAACTCTTGCTTGTGTGTACACTACAACCAGCGCTTCGGATGCATAGGGATGCCTGGCGTGCAAACACAAGAGGCTTTAAGCGAAGACTCGACACCCGAGAAGACCAGCTCAGTCCCAGGCGAGTAAACTGAATAGCGATCGGCATGCCCCTCATAGCCGTAATGATCATGAGGCAGCCCGGCCATGTTGAAGATTTCGTTCCCCGCATGTTGCAGTACACAGGCAGGAATCTCCCCAGCCTGCCAGGCAACAGGCCAAGGTGCCGCCTTCTCTCCCCGCAACATCTACTAGCACAGCCTCCATCTTCGGCGACTTAAGCGATGCCTCACAACGCAGACACACATGTCGCACCCTGGAAGCACCGAGGTTTGTGGCACGGCAGCGAAGGCCTCCACCTTCGATACACAAGCAGGAATCTCCCCAGCCTGCCAGGCAACAGGCCAAGGTGCCACCTCCTCTCCCCGCAACATCTACTAGCACAGCCTCCATCTTCGGCGACTTCGGCGATGCCTCACAACGCAGACACACATGTCGCACCCTGGAAGCACCGAGGTCTGTGACACGGCAGCGAAGGCCTCTACCTTCGAGTCGGGTCGACGGGCTTCTGGATCCATTGCCTTGTTTGCTGAACGGGACAGCAGCATTTGCAAGCCAGGGTCAGCGTCCGACGAGCACACGTTGCCTACCCCGATCAATGAAGGTTTATGGCTTAGGGATGCTGATATTCTTCATTAGGGTGTCAGAGGATGAGTACAAACCGGCATCGCGAATCTCGGAACATTCTTGAAGGTCTTCAGCAGGCACAGCACAACACGTGCGAGGCTGCTAGATCATACCGCCAACATCCGCCAACCGCCCGCCTCGAGAGGTACGACCAGCATCTGCTGTTCAGAGACCTTGCGAGCAGGCAGGAATTACAAGAAGCAGCAGAGCTTGAGCAGTCGGCACCTAGTGCGAAGCAACAGCAGCAAGCAACGAATCACAGCAGTAGCACCACCACACGAGTCAGTCTCGGGCTCGACCCTAGCACAGAGCAGCTCACATGTGAACCTTTTGAAACCTCTCGCGATCCCCGGTGCTGATTGAGACAAAGTCCATGACACTTCCCCGTGTCAGGATAGAATGCCCGGAATCAGTTCTTCTGCACACGGCTGTGACCACTGCTGCGACCCGTCGGCCTCGCTGTCGTCTTATGCAACGGCGTGTAAGGCGCTGAGCGGGTCTTTCGAGGAGGTGTCGCTTTGGTGCCAGATATGTCCGTCGCCGTGCGTCTGCTCGGATGCGATTGTGTCATGACTGGCTCCTGCCCGATGCTTCTGCCCTCTAGGGCCAGGACACGATCCAAAGGACTCCAGGAAACAACGCGGTGGGGCATGTCCGGAGGAAATGCCAGGTCTCTTGCGACTGGCTTCTTCCAGGTGATTCTGTCCTCTGGCTCTGGGGTCAAGACACGATCTAAAGGACTCCAGGAGATGACACGGTCGGGCATGTCGGACAACAACGAAGCTGAGCCTGATGCCTTGGCATCCACCTTTTGTGGCGGTGCAAAGGGGATCAATGCTCTGGCTTGACCCTCCGCGAGGATCACGGCCGTGATCTTGCAGTCACCCGGTGACTCCGCCGACTCCCGGTTCACCGGGCTGGCGATCGCCGTCGCTGTCTTCGACGACCACGAGTCCATAGCAGGCAACTGCAACACCAGAAGATACCGCAAGTGCGCAACAGAGGTCTGAGCCCAAGTCGTGCAGCCATACCACTCAGAAAAGAAACAGGTCAAGGCAGCCGAGCACAGACCCAAGAAGGAAGGATCAAGCTGAGCATCGAGCGGCCACACGATCACCATGATCACCGTGATCACCATGATCACCGTGATCAGCCGATAGGACCTGAGGGCTAAGGTCTATGTTTCATAGGCTCACACGGGGACCCTTGGAGCCCAACCTTGTCTTCAACCGCGGCACCACCGGCCTCAAGGGAGCAGCAATGGCACACCGGCACATAGGAACCCACGCAACCAAATCCTTGCAACTTCAGAACACCCGAGGACCCAGCAGTATCCGAAGCACCAGGAGCCTCGAGGATCGGCTCAAGGACGGGCACCATCGGCTCCAAAGCCTCGTCGGACCCAGTTAGAACACAACTGACAAAGGCCGATGTCCAGGCAAGCCTCCAGAGGCACTGGTGACAGATGCGACACCTGCGCCAGGGAGCAAGAGGAAGAAGGACGAGGCCCATGCCAAGTTCAAGGTATCCAAGCCCCAGGCCGTCGAAGCAGGATGTGTGGAGACCTGACCAGGGCAGCAGTAGGGCAGAGAAGGGGGTCCGGTCAGCCCAAGGTCTGAGCCGACGTCGAAGTAGGATCTGCCGAGACCTGACCGGGTTCGGTGTTTGGGGTTCTAGGGTTCAGGGTTTGGGCTGTGGGGTTCCTGGATGGTTGGGGCATGGGGGTTTGGGTGTTCGGAGTTGGGAATGGTTGGGGCTTCGGGGTTTAGGGCTTGGGCTTTCAAGCTACGGCTTGGGGGCTTGGACCAAACCCCAAAAGATCTAGCCCAAAGCCCCAAACAAAAGAGTGGTTCCCGCAGATATCCCACACACGCAACCGAATCCTTGCCCGCTGTTTCGACCTCAGAAACCAGATGCCGCAAAGTGAAACTCACCCCTCAGATGCCGCAAAGTGAAACTCAGAGTGTTGTGCTGCTCTTTGCTGCTGTGCTGCGCTAGTGCGACTCCTGTGTCTGTGTGGCTGTGTGTGTGTGTGTTGTGTTGTGCATTTCGCCCTAGCCAGTAAAGTCCAGTATACAAACCATTAGCCCGGCCTATGCCTAGGTTATGTATATGATCTAGGTCCTGAAACTGATTGTTGCTGTGTGTTGCTGTGCTGCGCCCTGCATCTACGGCTCATCAACATCGCTGCCAACACCTTCTTCACGTCTGATGACGACAGCGATCGCCAGAGCCTTCCATTCCCTGCTGTCGCAGCCCTTGTCCTCCGCCGCTGCCACCGCGTCACTCAACGTGTTGTTGCCGCTCAGTGTCATCGAGTTGATCTCCGAGCCGTCCTCGCGGATGCAATTGACCTCGTAAAACTGAAGCCGTCGATGCCCCTCGTTGTAGTGCAATCCGCGAACCCATGGCATGACCTTCGTAGCCTCCGGCTCCTTCTTCATGGCCTTCCTCGCTTTCGTTGCCTTGGGCTTGCCCTTCTTCATGGCCTTCATCGCTTTCATTGCCTTGGACTGGCCCTTCTTCATGACGGTCTTCATGGCCTTCATCGCTGTCGTTGTCTTCATGGCCTTCATGGCTTTCCCTGCCTTCGCTCTTGCAGCTGGACGCTTCATGGCACCCGACGTCTACGCCAGCTGTGCACTCGAAATTGGATCTCCGCTCAACACTGGCCAGGTAAGTGCCCAACCAGGTCAGAAAGCTGCTGGATCTCCGCCAGCACTTGCCAGTGCCCAACCAGGTCAGCAAGGTTTGCTGAATCTCCGCCAGCACTAGCCAAGATTGCTGGATGTTCTCCCAACACTAGCCAGGTCAGCGATGGCACTACGCAGAATAAGACACGACCGCTAAGCTGAATATTAGGACCCATCACGGACAGTGCATGGCCATGTTCTGCTATCGGTTTCGCACTGCTGCAGCCTTCATTGCCCACATGGTTTGACGTCTCTGAACTATTGAGCACAGCAGAAAAGGCCAACGTCGCTCAATGCCAATCAACTGATCTATAGCACAGCACTTCAATCGCAAACTGATCCCGCACAGCACTGCTCTCAGAGTCCGAATGCATCCCGCGAAAACCCGTTGCCTCGCTCTGCTCCTCACCCGCAGGAGAATCCATGGCCTGGGAGAAAAGGGGGCCAGGACTCGCAGCATCACCCAAGGCAGCGACTACAACCAAAGCGCACACAAAGGCAAGGATGTCCAAGGCCAGGACAGCAAGCACAAGCCCAGCAGACGAGGAGGCACCTTTGACCTGGGCAAGACAACTCGTCGTAATAACATCACCACCGGATCCCAACGCTTGCTGGTCCATCCAAAACCGTGGCCTCATCAGCCCCAGCATGCGAACCAGATGGAGCCTCAGGGCATCGTGTGTGTCAGTGGTGGGTATTTCAAAGCATAGAACCAGACCTCTAAGGAAATGGCCGGAGCCACGGCACCAGATGCTGCAGCTTCATCCTGCAGCAGCTCCGACTTCTCCCAATTGACAGGTGGCGCAGCTAAAGTCGGGGGCCCAACCGATTTCGCCGGCATTGATGGTCCCAAGTCCGCCTGGATGAAAAGAGCAAGCAAGCGAAGAGCTGGTGTAGCAACCAAACCCCAAACCACCCAAATCCCAAACCCATGGCTAGCAAAGCCCGGGAAATCCCAAACCCAACTTCCAACCCCACCTCCTCCGCTTCGCCATCCACAGGACTATGTCGGGCGGCGTGCTCTTTCAAGCCCTTTGGCACCTGGCTCATGTTTTGGGTTTTCAAATGTTTCGAACCAAGTGGCCAGGGGCCCGGCATGGTTGACGTTTTCCTGATCTGCCCACTTGTTCGCCTGGTACGCATTGCTACGCTATTTTGCGGGTGCAGGGGAGAATGAGTGCATGGATTCCCGGTGCCTGAATCACCGACTTGATGGTGGGAGACGCGATGCCCTTCTTCTCATCGACAAAGCTGAAGGTAACTGGGCGGTCGGCTAAAACCGTCCCCCAATAAACCCTCGGGTGATGAAGCCTCGATACAAATCTGAGCTAAGTGCATTCTCGACGAGTCCCACCATAGCTCTTAAATCTACGGGACCATGGCATCACACGTAATGAACGCTTTCTGGTTCTGTAATGTTTTGGTGCTCACGACCTGAAATGTCTGTCTGTCTTCCGATGCCTTGCTCCCCGATGCCGCGTGCGATGTGAACAAGTCTGGTCCCCCTGCAGGGGGCTCGACAACAAAAAATCCTGGCATGTGTGGATATCTGTGGCATGCAGTCTACAAGGCAAAATGCCTGCACCGACACAGCAGGAGAACATGATAGAACATGCAATCGCTTCCGAACTTGACATGCAAAAGCTCCTTCCGTCTCAGGCTCTCTCTCTCCCGCTTTGTCCAAGACCTGCACTTAGCTTCTGAGGTATATCGAAACACCGACTGACCGATGACAGCTCAATAAGAAGCGACATAGCAGACCACCCCCCAATACATTATCCCTCTCGTTGATCCCTAGGGACCCCACAGAACAATGTATTGGAGCCCCCCCCGTGCCCCCCACCGGCAATACATTAGATAAGTAGGGGGGATGGCGGCGGGGCTCGTTGGACCCGGAGCCGGAGCAAAGTTCGGAGGAACTGCTGACACTCGTCGCTCCAGCGCCCCCCGACTTCAGCAGCGAGGACAACGAGTCGTTGAGGCCCGCCTCGGGTGAGCTCCGGGTAGCGCGCGAGTTTGCGTCGTCGCGCCGCAGCAAGTGCGACTCCCGCCCGCGCGTCAGTCCTGATTCTGAATCCACTACAGCCCCCAAAGACTTCAGAAAGGTATTTGACAATAACAACGGCGTCGGGCCTTCTACAATGGCTTTTTTTACCCACGCAAGCCCACGGGGCGACCAGCACGGGTAAGTGGGGACACCAGCGTGGCATCGCAGCACAAAGCCTCGCCATGAGTCGTCGCTCCGTAAACAACGAAGTCGAGGCGGCGACAGTCGTCGGCGTGGACTTGCGGCGCAGTAGTGCGCGCAAGCCACTGCTGCGGGACAACCCGACCTTCCGGGCCAACAGCCTCGCGAGCGACCTGCACCCAGGCTCGCTCGACAACGAACCCGCGTCTTGGCAACAAGCCGGTCCGGGGGCAGGCGAGGTGGTGTGTCGCCGTAGGCATCGACTTCAGCTCCACAGCCGTGGCGGCCTTCCGCGCCGCAGTGCCGGCCGGTTATGGGCAAGCGCAGCCGCAGGCGACGCCTCAGCGCTAGGTGCATGAAGTCGGGCGTGAGTGTAGTCGCCGCATCAGAAGGGATGGCCGCCAGCCACATTCCCGCATGCGGACCGGACTGGGAGTGAAGGAGGCCCGAGCTGAAGGAGTCAAGGCTGGGAGCAAGTCGCGGTCTCGAAAGGAAGTGTGAAGTGCCAGAGCCGCTTGTCGCTGCCAGCCGGGCCCTCCAAGCCCTAGCTCGCCGTCAGTTGTTGGGGCCACGGCGCCTTGAACGCAGGCAGCCCACTCCGGTCTACGCGCCCAGGCAACGCCATTGAGTTGGCGTGCTGCGTCGGCGACTGCACGCAGGCACGGCGACACCGGCTCGCCCTCGAGTTCGCGCACGAGCCGGTCACCGGTCTGCTGGGTCGGGGTATCGTTGGCGCAACACCGGGAGTGCATCTGCCCACGCCGCCCAGTAAGCAGCCGGCGACACCCGCTCAGCCGCGAAGAGGCCGAGCCCCCCGAGACTCGGCGGCAGAAATACGACCTGGCGAGCAGCTGCCCCGACCGCATCGTCATGAGCGCGAGCATACGGAAGTATGTCTGCAGGAGGGACGTTTCGGAGCAGATGCTGCGCTCGAGGCGCGGCGCAGTAAGCGAGCAAGAGCCAGGCGCTCTGCAGATCGGGGAGGTGCCGGAGCTTGCTGAGCAGATCGGTCTCAGCTTCAAGGCGGTCGGCGGCTTGGGTTTTAACGAAGTCGGGGTGACCGATGGGCACGCCAAGAGCGAGGAAGCCACACTGCGCCGGGGGCAGGTTGCCACACCACACATCTGGGCCCAAAGCTTCGATGCCGGGTGGCGCGTCCCCGGCGGCGGCGTTGTAGACTCGCGTCTTGCCGAGGTTTGCCTCGACCCCCGGCGCCTCGCTCCACCTCCTGGGTGACGATGCGCAGCAGTGGCGCGGCACGCTCCGGTATGGTGACGACGTAGAGGTCGTCCAGGAACGCAGCAAGGCGCTCATCGGGCCGCAGAGAAGCACTCGCGGCAACCAGCGAATCGTGCTGACCAAGCGCATATAGCCCCGGTGCGAGGGGGTCTCCCTGCTCGACTCCCTCGGCTTGCGCGATTTCGTGCACTCGCCCATCGCTGTCCCACCACAGGTAAGTGGAGGTGCGCGCGTACATGGCTCGGGCAAATGGCACGAGCGGCGGGACGGTGTCGCGCAGCTTGGCGAGTATAGTCGCGCGGCTGATATCGGCTGATTGTATCGTAAGCACTGCGCCCGTCGAGGGAAACGACAGTGGTCCTGGACTGACAGCGGCACGAAGCATCGCCGCCAAGTTGTCCGTTCCTGCGCGAGTCTGCAGGGCGAACTGGAACGGCCGGGTGGCAGCATCAAGCTTTCCACTGAACGCGCGTGCAAGCGCACGGGAGACGAGACGCCGGAACACGTCCCCGGTGGCGACTCCTCGGACACCCCCGTTTGGTTTACGGAGGGCGGTCAAACGCGAAAGTGCAAGTGCATCGACCGCGATCTGAGGTGCTTACGCGCGGGCGGCGACATTGGCTGCGAAAGCGAAGGCTTCGAGAGCGTCAGCATCATCGAGGAGCAGCTTGTACAGCTCGACCGTTGCACCAAACAGTCCCGCAGCGGAGCCGCGTTTGGAAGTACGCAACGCCTCCCCAACCTGGTACGTCGACAGACGAACTCCCGCAGCAGGTTGGAACTGAAGGACGTCGGGTGCCGGCTCGCGCAGCGGCTCCGGCGCCCCCGGGGGCGACGGCCGCCGCAGTGAGAGTCTGCCGCGCTCGCGACAACTCGCCACGTCTGACTTTGGCACAGGCGGTAGCAGCGCGGGCTTCCTCGCTGTCCACGCCCCCACGCCGGGGCCTGGCTAGTGCGCGGGCGGCGACAGACTGGGCGTGCAACGCCTCGAAGCGGCTCTGACGGAACAGCTCGATCCGGTGGAGAAGCGCTGCACGGCCCTCGGACCCGGATTGAGCGGAGCGCGCGAGGAGCAATCGCGGCAAAAGGAGGAAGAGCTTCCACGCCCGGACTCGCGCTGCCTCATCACGACCTTCCTGTGCAACGCCGATCGCCTCAAGTGCAAGCACGAGTGCATGTCGCACACCAGCGATGAGGAACCGGGGCACAGTTTGGAGGGTGGGAACGGGGTTTCGAAATTCTGCAAGGAGGTCGATATCATCGAGCCAGCGCGCAGCCTCGCGGGTGAGAGCAGCGGCGGTGCTAGCAAGAGCTGTAGGCAGGGCCGCCGCAGTGTCCTCGGCCCCGTCGCTGGCTGAAGCAGCGTGGTCCGCCGCCTGTTCTGGTTTTGGCCAGGCGCCAAAGTGGCCGCGCCCCTGCCTCTGCCGCGGCCGCCACGCCGTCTGCGCGGGGCTCCGGTGACGTGGTGACCGTGTGCGCCTGCTGGTGCTTCGGGGGCAGGTGCGGCCGGCGGCCGCTGCTTGCCGTGGTGGCCCACGCGGTTGGTGGCGAAAGCGGTCGGAGTGGCGATCAACCGCGAAGGCGAGGTCTTCGCCTCCGTAACATTCGAGTAGCGCTTCCTGGACAGGGGCGAGCAGGTAGCCGTCTGACTCACACAACTGGCGGACTGCCAACCCGACATGGACGAGTGCGTTGTTGGGGAGCCCCGCGCGCTCCAAGCGCGAAAGACGGTCCGGCGAATGATGAATCGGTAGCGCGCCTCACCGCGTCCGCGAGCACATAAAGTGCAACTGGGCTGGAGGTAGCCAACTGCCGTCGGACAGGTTCCCATCAGTCAGCAGCGCGCGAGTCACTGCTGCGGGACAACCCGACCATCCGGGCCAACAGCCTCGCGAGCGACCTGCACCCAGGCTCGCTCGACAACGAACCCGCGTCATGGCAACAAGCCGGTCCGGGGGCAGGCGAGGTGGTGTGTCGCCGTAGGCATCGATTTCAGCTCGACAGTTGTGGCGGCTTTCCGCGCCGCAGTGCCGGCCGGTTATGGGCAAGCGCAGCCGCGGGCGACGCCTCAGCGCTAGGTGCATGAGGTCAGGCGTGAGTGTAGTCGCCGCATCAGAATGTGGGAGGCCTCCTCAATTTATACATTGTTTCTTGGGGAAGTAAAGTAACAGGAGCGAAAAAAGTATTTCATAGGGGTTATGGACGTGCCATCCTTGGATCTTCGCTGTTAGTCAAGCCTCCGGAAATGAGGGAATGTATTTCGAAGACGTACGGGCACCGTAGAGTCCGTAGAGGTTATATGGACGTGCCAAAAGTTTCACCCTTGGATGTTCGCTGTTAGCGAAGGAATGTATTTCGGAGACGTTCGGGGTACCCCCCAAAATCCATTAGCTAGGACCGGGTCTGTACAGGAGTAGGATGTAAGCATAATTTCACGCAGCACACTCTATTGCACACGTTCGGTTTCCGAACAGTGCACGTGTGCGTGTGTTTCATGTGTTCTTCTTGGCGAACATTCGATTTCACAACCGGCTCCATGCATCAAAGCTCGAAAAATCGCCACGCCATGAAAATCGTAGAACTTGGTGCGTCCAATGGCCGCGCGCCTGCCATCCGCAAAAAAAGAGCAGGTGTTCATACCGCAATATTTTTGCCGACTTGATCTTGTGGGGAGGACATGCGACTGCAAAACGCGTTTCACGCATCATACTAAGATTGTGCGTTTGGCTTAAGTTAAGATATAGATGTTACTAGGGGGTTAGGTAAGTTAGATAAAAAGTTAGCATAAGTTAAAGAAAGTTAACATAAGTTAGCAAAAGTGAACTTGTGGGTTAAAAGAAACAACGATGGGGTGGCGGGGTCGTGGGTGGTGGTAGCGGGTGGTGAGGCGGTGGCCATCGCCAGCCACCACCAGCCACCCACCAACCAAAATGCGGTTAACAAATCCATTCCCAGAAAAACTCTGCACGCAGCTGATTGGGGGTTCATTAGAAAGTTTAGGCGCTGCACCAGCCACCACCTACGCCACCCACGCCACCCACCACCCACCACGCACCACCCACCACCCACAACCCACAACCCACCACCCACCCACCACCCACCACCCACCACGCACCACCCACCACCCACCACCCACCTCCACCACCCAACCTTCTACTAACTTCCCCCAAGTTAGTAGGGACTTACTACATGGATGGCAAAGATGTAAGGGGGTTACAGGGGGGGTATAAGGGGGTTACTAACATCTATATCTTAACTTAGGCCACACGCACAATCTTAGTACCAAATGAAGGTGGACGTAACCCCACGCAAATACTTTCCATACCGAGGCGTTTACAACAATGTCGGAGGCACTCATTTGATGAATGTATAAGTATGTAACAATTTTTTCTGCGTCTGCGAAAAAACGATCCGGTCGGTCGGCCACTGTCGCCAGCCGTGCAGTTACGGGGCACGCAGCGGCCGCAAGGAAGGTAGCGCAGGCTCGGCCAGCTCGACGACTTCGCTGAGTGCCGGCTGCCCATCGCTACCCGGCTGCGCCGGTGCTCGCGAGGTGCCACCCAGCAGAACATTTGGCATCACCATCCACTTGCAGGCAGGCGCAGTGCGCACGGAGAGCCCGGGCGCGGACGAGATGTGCAACAAGCGCCTGCGAGTCGGCGTTCCAGCGATTTCCAGCCCCCCGACCGCCACAAATGGAACATACGGCGCTGCAAGTCCGGCGTTCGCTGAAATGGGGCCAACCAGCGTGGCATCGCAACGCAAGGCGAATGGGAGCACGGAAGCACGTCTCGTGAGGCATCGGGTACGGCAATATACGGCAATGGAACAACCTGGTAGCTGCATCCACAAGATTCCACGGCAGGAGTCGCTAGATGTCGCTAGCAAACCCTGCGCGTCCTACCTTCCTGTGGCGCCTGAATCGCACTTGTGCAGCATCGCATGGCCGCACGGGAAGCAGGGCAACATCCGCGCCGGGGTACTGCCGAAACTGATGGCGAATAAAGCCTACACTATCGACCCTTTGTGACGGATCACCATGCAAAGCTTAATTCCGCGAAGTCCTGATAGCATGGAACGAATCTCCACCGATACCGATAAGCACGTCCATTACAAAGAAGGTTATATTGCGCCAACAGTGCGCAAACCTACGTGGAACGCATCATTCCTTGAGACATCTCAAGACCCAATCTGTACCAACCTTGCCTTTTGCAGAACATAGTCGGTTGAGTATGCATACGTGCAACAGTTAAGCAAGAAACCAAGAATGGAGAATGAAGTGAACATGTTCACTACTAGTACTAACCGCTGTCGTTGCAGAAAAAAAAGTGGTAGTGGTGGTAGTGGTGGTAGTGGTGGTGGCCGTGGTAGGGGTCGTGGTGGTGGTGATGGTGGTAGTAATTGTAATTGTCATGGTAGTAATCGTAGAAGTAGTCGTCGTCGTAGTAGTAATGGTAGTAGTAGTAGTAATAGAAGTGGTAGTAGTAATAATAATAATAGTGGTAGTAGTAGTAGTAGCAGTAGTAGTAGTCGTCGTCGTCGTAGTAGTAGTAGTGGTGGTAGTAGTAATAATCGTAGAAATAGTAGCAGCAGTAGTAGTAGCAGTAGTAGTAGTCGTCGTCGTCGTCGTAGTAGTCGTAGTAATAATAATGTTGACCTAGGATTAATAATCCCCCTACGATTAAAGGCGGCCTGCGGGCGGCTCCGGCCCCAATCTGTACTACTTTAAAGGCAGCACCCAAATAAGGATCGTTTTTTGCAAAAAACTCCCCACGATTAAAGGCAACACCGTCTGGGGATCTAAAATTTCAAAGTGCTTCGAAAACTACTTTTAAAGGGGGCAAGACTACATTTAAAGGGCGTCTTGTCCTCTTTCAAGCTACTAAATACTACTGAATACTACTGAATACTATGAAATACTACTACTACTACTACGACGACGACGACGACTCCTCCTACTCCTACTCCTACTCCTACTCCTACTGCGACTGCTACTGCCAGTGCCACTGCTACTACTACGACTACTAGTACTAGCACCACTGTTAACTGCAATTTGGCTTTAAGGGGTAGCACTAGCAGTACTAGTACTGGTAGTAGTAGTAGTAGTAGTAGTAGTAGTAGTAGTAGTAGTAGTAGTAGTAGTAGTAATAGTAGTAGTAGTAGTAATAGTAATAGTCGTCGTCGTCGTCGTAGTCGTAGTCGTGGTCGTAGTCGCAGTAGTAGTGGTAGTAGTAGTAGTAGTAGTAGTACTAGTAGTAGTAGTAGTAGTAGTAGTAGTAGTAGTAGTAGTAGTAGTAGTAGTAGTAGTAATAGTACTAGCAATAGTACTAGTAGTACTAAAACTTAATACTGAAAGTCGTAATCGTAGCAATAGCACTAATACAGGTAGTTGTAATAGTAGTCTTCGTCGTAGTCATGGTAATAGTAGTGGTAGTTGTAATGGCAATAATAATAGTGGCCGTAGTAGTCGCAGTAGCAGTAATAATAGTAATGGTAGTAGTAGTAGTAATACTACTAGTAGCAGTAGTAGTGGTAGTAGTAGTAGTAGTAGTAGTAGTAATGATAATAATTTTGATAACAATAATAGTAGTATCAGTAATAGCCGTCGTCGTCGTCGTCCCAATTATTGTTGTAACAGTAGTGGTGGTGGTGGTGGTGGTGTTGTAGTGGTAGTATTTGTAGTAGTCGTCGTAGTAGTAGAAACCAGTAGTAGTAGTAGTGGTAGTAGTAGTAGTCGTCGTAGTAGTAGTAGTAAAAATAGTAGTAGTAATAGTAATAGTAGTAGTCGTCGTGGTGGTGGTGGTGGTAGTGGTAGTGGTAGTCGTTGTCGTCGTGGTGGACATCGTAATAGTGGTAGTGGTAGTAATGGTGGTAATGGTAGTAGTAGTAGTAGTAGTAGCAGTAGCAGTAATAGTGGTTGTAGTAGTAGTCGTCGTCGTCGTAGTCGCAGTCGTAGTAGTAGTAGTAGTAGTAGTAATAGTAGTAGTAGTAGTAATAGTAGTAGTAGTAATAGTAGTAAGAATTAATACTAATAGCAATAGTACCGGTAGTATTAACAGTTATAATAGTAATAATAGTAGTAGTAGTAGTAGTAGTAGTAGTAGTAATGGTAGTAGTAGTAGTAGTAGTAGTAGTAGTAGTAGTAGTAGTAGTAATTGTAGTAGTAGTCGTAGTCGTAGATAGTAATAGTAATAATAATAATAGTGATAGTAGTAGTGGTAGTAGTAGTCGTCGTGGTGGTGGTGGTGGTGGTAGTGGTAGTAGTTGTCGTCGTGGTGGACATCGTAAAAGTGGTAGTGGTAGTAATGGTGGTAATGGTAGTAGTAGTAGTAGCAGTAATAGTGGTTGTAGTAGTAGTCGTCGTCGTCGTAGTCGTCGTAATCGTAGTCGTGGTCGTCGTAGTAGTCGTAGTCGTAGTCGCAGTCGTAGTAGTAGTAGTAATAGTAGTAATAGTAGTAGTACTAGTAGTAGTAGTAGTAGTAGTAGTAGTAGTAGTAGTAGTAGTAGTAATAGTATTAAAAATTAATACTAATAGCAAAGTACCGGTAGTAGTAACAGTTATAATAGTAATAATAGTAATAGAAATAGTAGTAGTAGTAGTAATGGTAGTAGTAGTAGTAGTAGTAATAATAGTAATAGTTGTAGTAGTAGTCGTAGTCGTAGTAGTAATAGTAATGGTAATAGTAATAGTAATAGTAATAGTAATAGTAATAGTAATAGTAATGGTAATGGTAATGGTAATGGTAATAGTAATAGTAATAGTAATAGTAATAGTAATAGTAATAGTAATAATAATAATAATGATAATAGTAATAGTAATAGTAATAGTAATAGTAATAGTAATAGTAATAGTAATACTAATACTAATGGTAACATCATGGTCATGGTCATAGTCATCGTGATAATAATAATGAAAATAAGAGTAAGAGTAAAAGCAAAAGTAAGAGTAAGAGCAATAGCAGCAGCAGCCGCAACAGCACTAGGACTAGGACTAGGGCTAGGGCTAGAACTAGGACAAGTACTAGTAATGGTAATAGTAGTAATAGTAGTAATAGTAGTAATAGTAGTAATATTCGTAATAGTCGTAATGGTAGTAATAGTAGTAATAGTAGTAATAGTAGTAATAGTAGTAATAGTAGTAGTAATAGTAGTAGTAATAGTAAAAATAGTAGAAATAGTAGAAATAGTAGAAATGGTAAAAATAAAAGAACCGTCGTCGTCGCAAAATACTGGTGGTGTTGGTGGTGGTAAAACAAGGCGTCCTCGTCCGCAAAAGTGCTACCCGAATTGGAAGTGATGCAACTACTACTAGTGCCAGGAGTACCACGAGAACTACTAGTACCACTCGTACTACTAATATTAAAAATTGTTGTTGTCGCTAGTAGTAGTACTAGCAGTTCCAGTAGCAGTAGTAATGGTGGTGGTGGTGGTGGTGGTGGTGGTGGTGGTGGGGGTGGTCGTAGTAGTAGTCATCACCGGCGGCCTCACAACCTCTGAACAGGTCATCCTCTGGACCAATAGATTCAGAGCTCTAGGGAAGGTGCCGCGGATCTTCGCCCCGATTTTGAAAGTCGCCACCGAGAAGAGTGCCACATGGATGGACATCACTCAGGAGAAACTCACGGTCGAGGCAAATGGCCCGTTCACGCTCTCTATTGGGCAGGGCTACCGCTACACTGAGCTCAAGTCCACAACGGCGTAGTATGGCACAGTGCGCGCCTTGTTCCAGAAAATGTGGGACCATGAGGTGGTGGCATCCACCTTCAAAAGCATCTACGATCAGACCTCCAGGAAAAGTGGAGGCCAGAACCGCGCTATCTTCTACCAGCCTCGCGATGGACAGGTTGTCCGCAAGCTCCGGATCGAGCACAACAAGGGTGATACTGCCATATTCCAACGGCATCGCCAGAGAGAGCAGCGCGACAAACGCTCGGGTGAAGAGCCATATGCTCACACCGACAAACGTCACCACGATGGTGAAGCCTGGACGCGTGGCGGCTGGTGGAATCGCGGCTCTGGCTCTAGCGGCAGCCATTCCTGGCACCAGTGAGCATGCCTAGGAAACAACAGGTGCCAATGGCAATGCTAAGAGATAGCTGTGGAGGCAATGCCTGACTGTTTTTCTTCGACTTGTCACACACTCTCTTCCAAGGCAGACTGGTGACCATTCTGCATGGAGCCGTCGCTGTCAGTCCGGAAAACAAATCAGAGCCAATGGTCATTGCTGCAGCTAACTGCATTGCCCAGATGACGGCCTTTCACGAGCATCATACACTGTCTCGCTCTTCAGGTACAACCGACAGACTGGCGCCCGGCATCAGGTTGACTGCAGTCAGACTTGAAGCTGATCCCTGCCAATCAGCAAATAGCCACGTAGTAGTACTAATAGTAATAGTAGTGGCAGTAGTAGTAGTAGTAATAGTAGTGGTAGTAGTAGTAGTAGCAGTAGTCGTAGTCGTAGTCGTAGTCGTAGTAGTAGTAGTAGTAGCAGTAGTAGTAGTGGTGGTGGTGGTGGTGGTGGTAGTCGTCGTCGTCGTAGTAGTAGTAGTAGTCGTCGTCGTCGTAGTCGTAGTAGTAATAATAATAATAGCAACAAAAAAAGAGTAACAGTGGAAAAGGTTTTGTGGTAGTATGGTGTTGTAGTAAATGTGGTCGTCGTAGTAGAAATCGCACTACGTCTAAACTCACCACCAGGGCAAGGAGGAAACGGAACAGGACGAGGAAGTGGTACTAGTAATACAAGTCATCGTAATAGTAGTAGCAGCAATAGCAGGAGCAGTACCAGGAGCATGAGCAGGAGCAGTAGTGGTTACAGTAGTAGCAGCAGAAGTCAGTAGTAGTAGTAAAAGTAGAAAAAGAAGTAGAGTAGAAGTAGAAGTAGAAGTAGAAGTAGAAGTAGTAGTAGTAGTAGTAGTCGTCGTGGTAGTAGTAGTAGTAGTGGTAGTGGTAGTGGTAGTGGTAACAAAAATGATAATTAGTCGTAGTGGTCGTCGTTGTAGTCGCAGCCGCCGTCGCGGTAATTGTGGCGTAGTCGTGCTAATATTGGAGGATAATAAACTTTCTGGCATGTCCAATGTTGACGGCGACTCCCCGCTGCTGAGCGACGTCCTCTCGCACCGCCGTTATCTGGCCTCTGCATGCCGCATTGCCTATGTACATGTCGCGCGCACGCGCAGTCTGGGTCTTGGGTTTACACTGGGACCGGTATTAAACATAGCTTTGGTAAAGGCGTGCGGCGAGGACCTATATGGATACATCACGGTTCACCACAGCAGGATGCCGCACGTATGTCACCAAGCATCGCCAGATACCAAACAAACCCTTCGTCAGACACCAAGCATCCCGCGTTGTGTTGTGCCACCCGAGAGATCTCCGCAGTCAGTCCGCAAGGAGTCGTGAACTGTGGTGGAGCTTGTCCATCGCTGAAACGTGCACCAGATATACACGGGTAGCAGTTCCATCAACAGCGTCGAGGAATATCGAGGAGACACACATGCAATTGCCTCGGACAAAGACCAGCTCCGCAGCAGAGCTTCGCTCATAGAGTCGGCGAAATCCTGCATCACTTGGCCGTTCTCCCCCCCAATCTCGGTGCCGGCCATGTTACGGCAAGTTACTGCTATGCACCGAGAGACCGCGCCGATACTGAAGGGGTCGGGCAGCTCGCCCGGCGGGAGCACGAGGGAGCCGCACGACAAGGAGATCAGGACGGCATGGCGAATCAATCACAAGAGTTCCATGCATTTTCATGCGCAGCGCCGAAGAACGGCGGCAGAGAAGACTGGTTGCGAACGCAGGACCGGCGGAATTAAACGAATGGAGTGGGATCGACATTGGGCTATAGGAAGCGGACAACAGAATTGTTTCAGGGCACCACCTACCGTCGTTGCAAATGCCACAGACGATCATGCAGCAGTGGCCATGCACCGCTTGAGGTGAAGGGCGAAAGCAACGTGGTGTCGCCGGCGATTCGTGCTTCTTGATGGGAAAAAGGCGTCATTGAAGTCTTGCACCAACATGTTGGTCGAAGCGTTCACGTGGTGCACTTCGGGCTCGCAAGACAAAACTCGCAAGTGCAACGGTGCGAGTTCGGGGTAAGTGGGCCTGCCAGCGAGGCTTAGGCTCCTGCTCAACGCATTGCAACATATCGAATAACATGCACCGTCTGTTCTCCGCAACCACCCTTCGAACCGACAGCTGCAGATGTCCAGCAGTTCGGCCACGCACTTGGCTGGCCATTGCGGCCAGGGCTGTTGGTGAGTTGCGACACTGCCTTGGTGCCTCGCGAGATGCGGGTGCATAGCATTTTGGCGTGCGATTTCGGCGTGTTCGGTCGACACAAGTAGCGCAAATTGACTGTCTGGTTCTTAGTACGGAATAGGGGAATGGGTTATTGGGACTATTATAAGGATCCATTCCTCCATTCCCTACTAGGCGTTTTCGGCTTTGAACCCTAAACCCCTGAACCCGAAACCCCTAGACCCTAAACCCCTAAACCGTTTCGACACGGGCGACGGAATCGGAGCGAACACATGGAATCTGCGTTTTGGCTCTACAGGCGGTGCCCAGAGACTCCAATATCCCTTGATTACGGAATATAGGATTAGGGTTTAGGGTTTAGGGTTTAGGGTTTATATATCTTAACCCCGAAGAACCTACATTTAAGGACTTGTATAAAGAAATTCAGGGTTAAGGTATACCGTATACCTTATAAGTCATACTAGGGAACCTACTATGATTTTGAAGTAGATTCCGTCATAATCAAAGGATGCTGGAGTCTCTGGGCGTGAGGTATCTGGATTTAGGGTCGCCGTCGTCATGTCAACGGTGCGGTGATCCTGACCGGCACATGTGGAGGCAGTGCCGTTTCGCACTCTGCTTGCCTCAACATCCAATATATGATTTGCATATATATATATATGCCCTAAACCCTAATCCCAAAACCCTAAGCCTTAAACCCTAAACCCTATACTAGGAGCTACTAGAAGCAAATAGAAACAGTTTAGCATCGGCGACACATCGGATCGTGTATTGGTCTTTGTACCTGGGGGTTCATGGGACTTAGTAAGTACAGTTATAAGTACTCTAACTAGGGATATATCCAATTATGAGTATAGTATCCTTTCTTATAACCATAGTTTCTAAGTCCCATGAACCTTTAAGTACCAAGCTTGTAAGATGTACAGTGCTGGCGCGAGTCACGAGCATTGTCCTTCAACACACAGCTTCGTCTTTCATTTAAGGTTCAGGGTCTTTAAAAGAGAACACCGAGATTTTGAGGAGATCAATCATCTCCGCACCCTTCTGCCATTCAGGACAACGAATTCATGATGCTCCGAATCGGATGCAGCGTCCATAGTCGGAGACGGAACCTATTCCTCGCGATGTTCCTGCAACCTAAGTCCCGAAACCCCGAAGCTAAAGACGCCCTTGCCGCGCGATTTTTTGGGCAGCATGCCACTGGCTTGCAAGAGTGCGCCCAGCTCACTGGCCGACTCTTCGTCCATGTACTGGCCAGCGAGGCGTCTCCTAGGCATACGGAGTTCTGTGTAGTAGAAACCCAAACCCTGAACTGTGGGAACAGTCTGACCCTAATGCCTTTCGTGTAAAGCATATATATATATATAAAGGGGATTCCAGAATTCTTCGTGGGGTTCGCCGCAATGCCTTGTAAGAGTTCTTGCAGCAAGGCTCTTTGAGGGGTCTTTGTCTGTTGATTACTGGGGGTGGCCGAAGGGCTCTATAAAACCGTAGCATGTTCAGATGTTTTGGGGTGGTTGGTGGTTCCACAGGTCTAGAGGAATTTGGCGGGCTCATGTACTTGACATGTCCTTGCCGGTTTGGAGACTGGCTGTCGGAGCTTGAACTGCCGATGCTTCGGAAGTCGTTGGGATCTTCTTGACAAGAAATAAGCAAGCAACAACAAGTGCATGCCTCCGCCTGCACTCATGTTCCATCTCGGCACCTGACACAATCTCGCCCTCCGTGTTGCCGTTGATGATACCAACACGGTCTTGCAAGTCCTGTGCTTGGTGTATAATCCTCATCCAACTGAAAGTTAATCATAGCATATAGTAGCCACAAGCATGGTCAAAACAATCATCACGGCAGCACTAGCAGTACTCATAACACTTGTCATACGGGTAAAGAGACGCAGCAGCATTTGACGGAAAGCGCAAACACAGCCAACGATCTCGTTTCTACATCTTGAGCAGCAGCTCTCTTGGAAAAGATACATCGCAAACACAACTTTCCCACACATGATGTTGGGTTGATTGACTTGTGCTTTGGGCAACCTCATCCTATGCTTTGGGCAACAGCATCCAGGACATCGCTCGACTCTGTAATTCCTGTTCGGCGGCAAGTACTGGGTTGGCCGTTAAAACACCCTGGAAAATATTTATATATTATATAGGGTCCCTTATAAACCCAAACAAGGAAATAAAAAGTGTCCCACAATCCAACCTAGAATATTACCCGTTTTTCCTAGGCTCGGCCTGTGGACTGGCTCATCTGCATCCCGTCTGTCCCCAAACTCTGCAGAGTGTCCCAAGCCAAGGTTTAACATCTTGAGAAGCCCGAAAGTCGAATCACTCATCCCTGCTTTCCGATGAAAAGCACTTGAATTCCTTTGCGAGATCCTCTCTTAGTCCTTGCATTCTGGGGACCGGATGAAAATTGAGTGCTCCAGCCGTGTATGGTCAGCAGACGCTACCCCCTGCAAAGCCAATCTACAGACTTCTGTCAGCAGTGTTGTGGAGCCTTGAACAAACAACGTGCTAGAGTTCGGCAGGCAAGTCGCCGACTCCGATCCAAATTGAGGATGCTGGGTCTGTTGTGCCCTCCATGAGACCTTCGATGGGCTGCGAATGAGCCGAAGGCCACAGGGTGCTCATGTTGGATACGAAAACATGAACTTGTGATGCAATGCTCTGAATCGCGTGATGTGCTGCCCCCTGACCGACCCCAAAGTCGCCAACCTAAAATAGGGGCCTTAATGATACTATGACTATAATATGTGTAATAAAGAACCACCAAAATAATATAGGTAATATAGGGGCCCAAATAATTAGATAAGGTTTTGGGGCCCACAAAATAGCAAAAATTAGAGCACTGGAACCTTCTCTACAAGTTTTGTGTTCAGCCACCGTTCCACGTATGGCAACCTTATCGTCTCCGAATGCTTTGCTGAGCTGCCGCCACATCGAGGCCGCGCAGGTGGGAGTGTGCCTGGCAAGAATAAGAAAGCTTGCTGGTGCAGGATGTGGAACTCATAAGACCCAAACCCCAGGAAGCAATGCTGTTTAAAAGCATTGGCAACCTGTGCAGAAGTGCTCTTGCGGTATGGCTCATGATGATGATGCCGTTGATGATGATGGTGATGATTTCGATGATGATGATAATGATGATGATACATGCATGCATGTATGTAGATAAGAACGCATTTATTTATCTATCTATGTACTGGTTAGCTCGTTGCTTTATTGAACATTTGTGCATGTATCTGTGCGTAGGAACGGAAGATGGATGGGGCAGGCGGCCGGATTGATGGATAGCAAGAATAGGCAGATATACAGATAATAGTCCCGATATCCCTATAGACTAGATCCCGTCTAAATCTGCTCATAAGCCCCCAACTCCTATGCAGGACCTTGAGCTGTAGCATCGGGGACGTCATGAAAACGCATGAAAGCATCGGCGTAGCACCCTCGGTTTAGACGGTCTACGGATTAAGGCTCAGGGATTTAGGGGAGGGGCTTACGGCTTAGGGTTCAGGGTTTAGGGTTAGAGGATCTGCAAACTCAAGCCGAAAATGATGTGTGCCGTAGTGCAGCCGAACTTGCTCTCTTCACTTTGGATCTTGGAGGCCAAAGAGTTTTGCAGAAGAGCATTTAGGGTTTAGGGTTACGGCCTGGGTGAAGGGTATGGCGGATAAGATGCCCATAATCACAAGCAGCTTCACTTGATCCGTCTGTAGATACTCTAGGGGCCTAAACGATTACCAATACTATTTGGGGTTCCTTATTTCATTATGGTAGAACGGGCCCCAAAACCCTATTCATATTATTATTAAAGCCCCTATATTATCAGAAGAGAACATGGCAAGCCAGGTCGACCACTGCGAAGGCCACGCCGGCCGGTGGATCGTCCATTGTAGCCTCCAACGAAGACTGCTGAGCTTCGGGGTCTAGGCTGCATACTATGAAGTTTCCCAGGCTAACAGCTAGACACGACTTACTACCGGTAAGTCAACCCTGTGGGCCTTTTTCCATGGGGACTCGAGCCAAGCGGTGCGTCGCGTAAAGGAATAGCTAAGGACCATAAGAATAGTAAATAGTACTGGAGGCAGGGTAAAATCTACACCCCCTTCGCCGTGCTGCTCCAGCTAAGGCGTACAAGTACACTGGCTTCTACTGCGAGGGGTGTGAGGAGCATCAGAGGGAGCGGGAGCACCAAACTTGGCGCCATGGGCCTTGGCGATAGCCGTTCTGTTCTTACGGGTCCTATCCCTAGCCAAAAGCTCCTTAACACACTTGACAAGGTAGTCATACGTGTGTTGATCCGTCCCTTATTTTGCCCTGTCATAAACCTCCAGTTCGAACTTGAGCTTGCTTGAGTTGCGAAGCAGGCGGAGAAGGATGTCTCTCAAGGTTGTTTCCTCCGGTTGGTGGTTCAAACCAGCAATAACCGATTCCCAGTTGTGGATAAAGGTACTGAGGTCATCCCCGCTCAGCTGGACCTTGAGGAGGTCTTCTACGGAGTAGAGTGATCCGGCTTCTGCGTTCGTTTTGAAGTAGTGCTCGAACATGAGCAGGACTTGTCTACCTCGAACCGCTCTACCAGCAGAAGCTTCCGACTCCTTGTAGCTGATAATCTGACGGCCTAAATCCCCCCTGGCAACTCGCGAAAGTGCTGACAGGATCTTCGTATCCAACGTGAGGAATTTGCCAGTATCCCTCAACCGCTCAATTGTTTTCCTGCAGTAGTTGTAGGAAATACCGATTGGCCTCCGCTTCTGTTCTCTGACCATCCGAGTTGCCCGTGGCCGCGATAAACGGCACAATGTCCATTGTCAAAGCAACCTACGGCTGATAACCTGAAGTTTCCCAGGCTAACAGCTAGACACGACTTACTACCGGTAAGTCAACCCTGTGGGCCTTTTTCCATGGGGACTCGAGCCAAGCGGTGCGTCGCGTAAAGGAAAAGCTAAGGACCATAAGAATAGTACTGGAGGCAGGGTAAAATCTACATACTATAGTGGCCTTATAATTATTAGAATAATAGGGTTTTGGGGCCTGTTATACGATGATAAAATTATTATGAATCATAATCAGGAACACCGAAAACAGTATTCTGATTCTGATTTTGATTCTGAGAGGCTTGTCGAGTCCATAGGGACGCAGCCCAAAATTTGCACCGCCCAATTGGCATGCACCTAATTAAAAGCACAAACCCCCGCGGTCGCTGTATGTACTCGAGCCTACTTATTAGGACCCGGAACAGAAATCAGCGGAACGGCGGGGTGAGGGCAGGGAGCTGCAGAGTGATGTAACAGGCGGCACCACGACCGAAAAGCCTTCCACTGTGCAGCTGGTCCTGCTTTCAAAGACAAAAGCACTGCAGCAGCGAAGTTTACCCTCACGCTGAGTGCCAAAACTGACGGACAGTAGCGCGGACGACAAACGCTTAAGTGTCCACAGTGTCCCTCGCAATGTAGCCATTCACCTAGCAGGCACATTGCCCTGCAAGTTCGCGTGTAGACAGGGTGAACTTGCCGCGATCAAAGACGAGACTGATAGCATCCGCCATGGGGGTTTTGTAGCGCACTTTTGCATGGCCAACCTCCCGCAAGTGAGCCCTCACGTCATGGCTCTTGTTCACACTGTCCACTGCAGAAGCCTCACCATCTAAACGCATACCACCAGCATCAAACCAGTAGCACTCAGGATTGTCATCAACGTCCGCAACGAAGTCGGCGAAAAACCGCTTGACCTGTCCTGTCACACCGATGCAGGCCCCCACGGCCTCAATGCTCTCCTGAATGCAACTGGTCGTCTGGTGGCGTGCCTCAAGGGCGGCTGCTGGCTCGAAACCGACCATTGAACAGCTGGGTCTGCCAGCACCAGTCTCACTGCAGCTTGTGAAGAAGCCAGAGTCGTTACCACCTATCATCCTGTTCGCAGGCATCTTTCCATCAGGTTGGATGTCGTGCTTGAAACAGAAGAACTCCCAGCAATCACAGCCAAGGTGTTTGCAGCATGTATTCCCAAGGACAGGGCGATCATGCCACTGACCATCACCTTGCAGGTCACTTAACTCAGAAAAGAGGCATCGGCCACGATCGGCCACATGCAAGCCAAAAGGAATCGGCTCCCAATCTCCAGCACACAGGATCGGCTTGGTCTGCTGCAATGACAGCTCCGCCAATCGTCTGATTTCCAGCTTCCGGTCTTGCAGGCCAGATCCTAACTTCCACTCCAGGTGCAAGCGGAGAGCCTTCAACGAGACAGCACCAAACGGCAGGAGCACGGATAACGCAAAAGAGATCTGCCCTCGTAGCGTAGCCTGCATGATAAGATCTCCGTCTGTCGGCTCGGGCGTGCCCTTTCCCATGGCATGGGCAATCAAACTGGGCACTGGGGCCATCGACGATCCAGCGCTGATGCTGGTATTTCGGGCCTGAAAACAGTATTGGAAATTATTTAGGCCCCTATAGTAGGAGTTAGAGGAGTTTTGGGGTTAAGGCTTCAGGGTTAGGGCGAGTTTACGGGTGTAAGGCAAGACCTGCGAATGCTATGGTGTGTACCTCTGTTCTTGACGGTCGCGTGGCCAGATGCTTTCATTGATGACAGCATTTCTGAACTTTACGCATAGTCTCATGTGCAGTTCCTTCTCTGCTTTAACCGATGACAAATTTTGCAGCCTTCTCAAAGTAGCACGCCGAAACGGAACTACACTGCGGAGCTCCAGAGTTGAGACATCGTTTTTCCGGGCCTTTTTGCAGTCCTGCGATTTCGTGTCACAGGGTTTAGGGTTTAACTGTCGCCCGATCTTGTGGGGACTCCAGTCCCTAGACCTCCCTAAACCATCCTAAACCCTGAACCCCTAAACCCTAAACCTTAAACCCTAAACCCTCAGCCCTAAACCCTAAACCCTAAACCCCTAAACCCTAAACCCGAAACCCTAAACCTTAAACCTTAAACCCTAAACCCTCAACCCTGAACCTTAAACCCTAAACCCTAAACCTTAAACCCTAAACCCTCAACCCTAAACCTTGAACCCTAAACCCCTGAAACCCTAAACCCTAAACCCCCGGTCTCCTGACCCCCTTCTGCCTGAATATCTGCCACCACGGCAAAAGGCAACGCTCGAGTCCGTACCTCGACAGGTGCGCCTTTCGATGTTCCATAGGGTATACCCATATAGGCCCCATAATAGTTCCTTTTTGGGGTTCTTATTTAGAATCCATCCCAAAAAGGGAGCTACTATGGGGCCCATGGCTAGGGTTTGGGAGTGTAGAGCTTAGGGTTCACGCTTGTCCTTCTGCCAAGACCTGTAAAGGCAATCCCTCATGTAAATGAGCCCCGCAGCATGCCCGAAACCCTATACGACCTCACCTAAACCCTAAACCCTATATGGCCATACCCTAAACCCTGAACCCAAAGCCCTATACGGCCCTATACCCCAGACATCCCCAGACTCATACAACGAGCCCCACCACTGCCCGGACTTGTGGCTTTGCGGGAGGCTGAGGCGCGCAAGGCTCAAAGTGTGCTTTTATCCACCTTACCTCACGGAGAACCAAACACGAAACTACGGCCAAATACACTCCTGTTTGTCCGACTTGTCTATAAAGAGGAAACTTGGTTGAAAGTATTGTGCTTCTGCTCATAACAAAATCCCGAACCCAAAGCCCTTCGATTGTGTGCGGAGCCCTGAGAGATCAGAAACCAAGAGGCTTTCAGGGGAAAGCGGCTGGATGCAAAGGCCTGGCGATGGGTTCTCGTTGTTAAGGCTGATGTATAGAGTTCAGCGTTTTGTTAAAGGGTTTACGGCTTTATAGTGATAAATACCTGGGTTTAGGTTGTGGGGTTTCGGGCTTAGGGCGATTGCCGGGACAGGCTTGCTGAGTATGAGTGTGTCCAGGTCTAGGATGTAGCGTCTTGTTGGTCCTCAGGGGTCCGTCCGCAGGGGCCACTCGCATGAACCGCTCAAGCCAGAAAACAAAAGCAAACCCAATACAACCCCTATCACAACATATCACAACCCTTATGAGTACCAACAAGAAACAACTTCTGGCAGGCCAAGATTCAGGGTTTACCTTCTCTAAAAATCCAGCCGACGACGTCAACCTGACTCAACCCTGCAGATGGGGTCCCCCAACCTTGCGCCCCAAACCATGGTCCTTCAGACCTGTTGAGGGGCCCAGGTTCCCTTCCCCCTTAAACCCCCTAAGCCCTAAACAGACACAGGCTGAATTAAATCAAATGCCTTAATAATTACTTCCTCATTAAATTATATTTACAGTATAATGAGCCCCTTTAAATGCCTTAACAATTAGTTCCTCATTATTATACTTAGAGTATCATGAGCCCCTTTAAACGGTGCCGGGAAGGCGTGGTACAGCTCATACTCCGACGCACGCCCATCGCAAGCCCGGGCCTCGCCACACATGGTAGCATACCACATGCGCAGTTAAAGGATCATGGGAACTTAGTAAGTAGGGTTATAAGTAAAGTAACTACAGTTAAGGGTTATAAGTAATTATAAGTTATAATACTTATAACCCCAATTAGGATACTTATAACCCTACTTACTAAGTCCCATGATCCTCCAAGTAGTTCTGTAAGCTGGGGTCCCCTGTGGATCCAAAAACCTACCGTTTTAAGGGTTCTACCTTCTTATCGAGGGGTCATAACCTACTGTTTTGTAGGGCTTGGGGTCACAGGCCCATTTTAGGGTCCTTTTTATGAGGCTGGGTGTTCGAACACACATCGTTTCAACCATAATTCAAGTGGGAAAAGAAACCCCGAACAAGCGATAGCGCTGATCCCAAATGAGCCCCGGTGACAAGTAAACCGAAAATAAAAGTAAGCGTTCTCATCCCGAAAGTAAGCGGGTAGCGCAGCATCGAAAAAGTACACGTTCGAACCTACTGGGGGTGCCGTACTATGTGGGGGACCCAAGAAGGGACCCTAGTCGCATGCACACGCAAGCCAATGACTAAACATATACAACCTATGTACGCTTAACTATCTGTCTCTCTCTCTCTCTCTCTCTCTCACTCCGACATATATGCGAAGACAGAGTGCGAGAGAGAGAGAGAGAGAGAGAGAGAGAGAGAGAGAGAGAGAGCGAGAGAGAGAGAGAGAGAGAGGCCAAGAAAGACAGAAACAAACAAAGAAAGACAGACAGAAAGAAAGAACAAAAGAGAGTTTGATTGGCTTCAAATTGTATTCGATTCTAGCTACTGTTCTGCATAAACAAATGTCGTAGTGAATAAGAATCGGTAAAGGCTTTGGATGCGAGCATCCTTGCCGAAGCATGTCGGAGCACTACCTCAGTAAATTCTACGCCAACCCCCATGTTCCTGGGATTTCGCATACACATTGCCTATTCCCGATACGGCCCTGTATACCCTCAAACATAAACAAACCCTGTCAAACTCCAAACCCTGAACCCTTGTCATCCCCGTGAGCAATGTTTCTCTTTGGGAGGACTGAGGGATAAGACTTCTCGGACAGCATGCTCAGTGCTCCTGCTCAGTGCTCCTGCGGCTGCGAGCGCCATGCTGCGAGACGGGCGAGCAGGCCCCGGCACGAAGGCCGGGAGGCTGCAGAAGCAAACTCCCACGGCCAGGATCGAAATCACGATCCCAAGCCTTCGCCATAGCTTGCCATCTGTGGTCCCTCAATCTGCTCTCTGAATGCCTCTGATCTGGAGCCTAAATTTAAAAGCCTATAATAAAGCCAATGCAGCCCATTGGCCTCAGCAGCAAGGCTGAAAGCAGGTGCCCTTCTCCCCGCATCCATCTCCCGACTGTCCGCGCTGCATAAAAGCCGCGGCCAAAAGGAACCGAAGAGAGTCAACTGAAGATGGACAATGACTTTTGCTCGCCAGCACAAGCATCGGGCGGAAACCATCTTCCAGGAGTGACAGGGTCAAAAATGTATATAGATCGGTAGCTGGCGGCCATAACAACATCTCAGCAGCATGGCTCCGCCCAAGTGCACCGTCGATATTTTCCGTGGAGACCACGGTATCGAAGATGTCCTTGGAGTACTCAGACACCTGCTGAGGGTCTTCCTCTTCTTCCATAGCAACATCCATGCAGTCGCCGGACACTGGAATGACAAAGCGCGAGTTCTCTCTCACCCAGGCCATCGTCACGCTGCCAAGCCCAAGTGCTAGCGGATAGGATAGGCAAAACGTTGCCTGCAAACATCGGTTTGTCAGCTTTCATTCCAAAGCCTGGGCTGTGCTTTTGTACTCTCTCCGGGGACTGCGTTGGCGTTGGGGCGCCGGAGAGGTTGCTGGACTGGCGGTGGCCCCGGGAAACTCACAATCGTGCGCTGCATCCAGGCGGGCCACTGCGAGGGCACAAATACAGTGTGTGAGCTGGCTTGTGGATGTTAGTTCATGTCAAGTTGAGCTGCAGTCTTTAAGCTGGGAGCTGATGCGAAGGAGCCAGCTCCTGGCTTGCGCTCCGCACGTCTGCCTGGGAACTGAATCTGGGAATCAAGAGACCTCTCTGATGGTCGCAGCAGGATCATCTGTTCTAGCCGCGTTGATTTCCCCAACTTCTCATCCCAGAACTGGTCGCCGTAAGGCCGTACTTAAAGGTTCACGGGACTTATAACTATACGTATAATTGGATATAACCCCAATTAGGGTACTTATAACTGTACTTACTAAGCCGCATGAACCCCCAAGTAAGGGTCATTCGAGTTCATAGCAGGACAGACGGCACGGCACTGTGTCACTTGGTGGGCCTTGAGAGCTTGCTGGATGGGTAGTTGTCAAAACTATGGCCCCTTTGGGGTTTAGGGTTTAGGGGTTTAGGGTTTAGGGTTTCTACATATTAGGTGCCGCATTATAGTAAGGAACCCAAAAGGGGCCCTAATTTGGACAACCGCCCGGATGATAAACCCGCCAGACACGAGCCATGCCAGGGTTGAACCACTTCTTCATGAATGCCGGCCACGTCGCCTCACGCTGGGGATCAAAATAGCCGAAAAGCCTTAAAAGGTATGGTCTTTGGGCCCCAAAGCCGATAATATATATGAGCCCTTAAATCCCTGGGGTGCCTTAAAAGGTATGGTCTTTGGGCCCAAAAGCCTTAAGATATGGGTCCTTAGAAGGGTCATGAGTCATGCCTTATCTCGGACACTGCATCCCTTAGGAGGCTCCTGGTATCCAAGACTTACGTATGCTGCTTACGGGGTTCCACTGAGGGAGCCAAGCTGCGGATCTCCCAAACCATTTCGTGGGATTCACGCGGGCTTCAAGCAGAGCCTTCTTCGAGCATGCTTCAGCATGTCGGCAAAAAGATCATTGTAGGTGGCAGCACTTTCTATCCAGCAAAGCATCGCCCGCTCGGTCCAGCTCTGCCGAACTTGGATACCTCAAAGATGAAGTGCGTCCCGGATGGCTTCAAAAGCTGATTTCACCTCGGCACGGAGAGAACGAGAGCTGATGCAGGAAGCTTGGGCTGGTAAGTACGTCCAAAGCCCGGGCAAATGACAGCACACAGCAGAACCCTAACTCAGTGGCCTACCTGCAATCGCTATCGAGATCCATCCCCAGTCATGACGTTTGAGACAATTTACGAAGTGAAGGGGCCTCCTGAAAGCGTCGTGTGGCCGCCTCCGCATCATCCGGATGTTTGTCAGGATGGCATCTCGGAGCCGCTAGGAAGTCGATTTAAAGTGCTTCTGTTTTCAATCTGTCGGGGCTTCAAGGTCCCTTCTCGAGGGTCTTGTTCGGCTCTACAACCCTAAACTCCACACTCCAACAGGCCGTTCCCCAAAGAGCCCAATACCCCTTCATTAAGCAATATACCTTAAATTATAAGGGGCTTCATATTATGATTTAAGCTATATTCCTTAATTAAGGGGTATTGGGCTCTCTGGGTCTAGGAGCCTGAAATGGTTTCGTACCATTGTTTGGTGCCTCCACCCCGGAAGCCTCAAAGGACCCCAAGACAGGGCCCGGAAGCCCTGTTCAGAGCGAGGCCGCCAACGACGGGTTTAGGGTTTACGGTTTAAAGGGTTTAGGGTTTAGGGTTAAGGGTTTAGGGTTTTGGGTTTAGGGTTTAGGGACCGGAACCCCGAAAGCCTCAAGCCTCTAGACTAAAGCCAGAAACCCATAAACTAAATCCGAAACTGTACAGCCTAAACCCTAAACCTCGAAGCGCGATACCTTAAGTACTGCCCCCTCTACAGTAAGAGTGTATAATAGGGCTACTATTAAGGTCCTAATATAGACTTATTATGAATATTATTCGACTATTACTGAGTGGGGGCTGTACCCAATTGATATCCCTAAACCAAATCCGGCTCCCCACATCCAACAGTCCTTTCATAAGAGGGTTTAGGGTTTAGGGTTTTGGGATGAAGCTCAGCGAACACCTGGCAATTATCTGCAGCATTCCCGAGGCTCTTCAGTGCACTCTAGTTAGGTCCGATAGGGTTCCTTTTATATCTATGAAACTGCAATCAAATAGGATAATAGGGGCCTGAAGAATTAGACTACGGCTGCTTTGAAGCTTCTTTCCAGGGTTCTACAAGGGCTCTATGATGAGAATCGGGTTTTGGGTGGAGTATAGTAGAACTGCAAGGGGATTGAAAGGGGACACTAAAACTATAAGTAATGCCTGAACCCTGAATAACCTACCTTTTCAGGGCTCCATACTATGATTTCTTTATATAAGTCCTTAAAACCGTAGGTCCTTCGCGGTTCAGGTATAGGGTTTAGGCGAGCCCTGAATTTCAAGAGCTCCATGCTGCCAAGAGTCTCCAAGGCCAACAACCGGTACTGCCGCCTCAGTGGGGCTTCTGGTTCTCGGGTTTTGGGATTAAGGTTTTTTTTTGAACGCCTTTCTCCGCCTAGCAGTTAAGGGGATTTGGGATTAAGGTTTGGGGTTTAGGGGTTTTCGGGTTAGGGTTCAGGGTTCATGATAGGGTTTAGGGTTCAGGGGTATTCGGGTTAAGGGGCTTCGAGGCTCGAGGTTTTCAGGTTTCGAGGTTTCGCTCTGTGCTGTGATACCTGTCGGCGCCTTAATAATTAGAATAGGGCTTTAGGGGCCCAGTATAACAAGGACCCCCCCAAAAAAAAGTATTTGTAAGTATTTAGGTCCCTATATTACCTGTCGGGGTCCTGTTTCACTGTTTACTGCTTGGAGGAAAGGTCCAAAGGTACCCGAGACGGAACAGCCCACCCAGTCTTTCAAGAGCCACACGAGGTTCAGGAATCAGTCGGGAATCATGGGGTGCCATCCTGGAAAAAATGATGTTTACTCAGGCTTCTATATTCGGACACATTTCGGATGAAAATTGGGGAATGTGAGGGACTGAAGGGCGCTTGCTTCCCAAGAGCTGCTGCTGAACCCATGAGCATGAAAGGCTACTCTAACTCCAGGTCTGCACCTGCTGCTCGCAGCTTTTGTCATGTTTCCTGAAATTACAATGCGCACTTGCGCGTGGCAGCGGCACGGCGAGCACAAATGCACAAATGCAGAACGCATACGAACGACGGCAATTGTGGGCAATTGTGGCATTATGCGCGCCGCGGATCACCACAATTGTGCGCGTCTGCAACTCCTGCGCAACGTTCGTTGCAACGATGTGCTTGTGCTCCGCATCATCTTGGCAACAGTTATCGAAAAAAAGGTTTTAAGCGCAAGTGAAGACCCCATCCGCCCAAATTAAACTGAGATTCCGCAGTCGACAAGCACTGTGAAAAGGCACAATGGTTCACAATTGACATCAAATGAACCTTTTAAGGCTCATCATACCTTACGCCCACATGACACGCCCCCCCCATTAGCGACTCTCTGATGAAGATATAAGCCTAAACTCTACAAGTAAAAGAATCAAGACGAGGTGCAACTCGGGGCGCAATGAGGTTCCTTCGAGGTTCCTTGATAGGGTTCTATACCAAGGTTTCTGTAAGAGTTTGTAGAGTTTACTGAATAAAACCAACCGGGGCATGAAACCACAAACCCGACAGCAAGCCGAAGTGCAATACAAATACAGCCACAAGAAGACAGATGTGCGACGAGGGTCGTGAGTTCTGAGATTCTGGAGCACCAGATGCGACAGAAAACGAATCCCAGCAGCTTCCAGCATGCCGAGCCATGACAAAATGGAAGCTCGGAGCCTGGCCCAGAGCCTCCAAAACCCCTTAATTAAGGAATAGACCTTAAAATCATATTAGGGATCCTATTATAATTTAAGGTATATTCCTTAATTAAGGGGTTTTGGAGGCTCTGGGGGGTGTCACGAAACCCGAAAACCTGACATGCCTGGGCCAAGAAGATATGGGAGTTTCAGAAAGTAGGGGACCCTAGTATAGTACCCTAAATAGTAGGATCCTTCTTATAAGGACCCCAAAATAAGGTACCCTCCAATTTTCTGAAGCTCCCATATTGAAATATCCCGACACCCGCTTGTCACACCCTAAGCGTCTCTGAAGCAAAGCTGCTTGATCTGGTCCCTCGCAGTGGAGGGAGCAAGCTGGAGAACCTTTGGCACGGCTCAGCACAACCCATGTCATGACCTGCGCGGTCGTCAACAAAACACCATCATCGCAATAATCGCCAGTCATCCGCCGTAGTCGCATCACCTTCAACACTCTCAGCTTCTACGCCGTCATGCTCATCGCAGTTCTATCTCTGCTGTCGGCCGACACTGCTACTGGTAGTGTCTCTTTCACAGAAACCTTCTCCTCCTCCTGGTGCTACTGTCTCCGGCTGCTGTTGGCTGTTCATGCTGCTATATAACGACGAATACAACTACTCCAACTCCTACTGAAGCTGTATGTGGGAGTTTCCGAAAACAGGGGATCCTAATGTAGCACCCTAGGATCCTTATTTCAAGGACGCGTGCCCCGAATTTTCGGAAACCCCCACGTAGCACACGAAGAACCTTAGAGGAAGACCTGTATCCAAGGGCAAAAGGAGGGACCCTTAATAAGGACCCCGAGGTATATACCCTTATTATAGCTATTGTATACCCATTTTATAGCCCATTATAGGGTATACCGGTCCCCATTAAGGGTCCCTCCTTTTCCCCTAAACCCCCAAAAAGGGTCCCTCCTTTTTCCCCTTTGACTGTAGGTAGAACTCCTGGAATCATCCTCGAAGCCTTTACCAGGTGCTCGAACCCTTATGGGCTTCCTTTAAGGGGGTTTGGGGTTCCTTTAAGGGTTACCGGGTTCCGATCGGGGTCACTATATAAGGGGCACTATAAAAGGCTTCCTCTAAGGGTCGCGGCTCATATGGGAGTTTCCGAAAATTAGGGGTGCCTTATTTTAGGATCCCGATAGTAAGGAGATCCTAATAAATAGGCCTTTAAATAGGGTACTATATTAGTGTCCCCTATTTTCGGAAACTCCCATATCAAGATCTGTTCCACCAATCAATTATCGAGCGTTCGGAAAGCCTAAGGCCTTCAGCCACAGAAGTCTTGACAATTTCGTCGGTTACTCAAACCCAGACACCCTAAACTTGAATTCCCTGAAGCCAAATGGCCTGTAGCCCGAAACGTCCCTAAACGCTAAACCCGTAAACCCTAAGCAACCCGAAGAGGCCTCGAAATGGACAGCGAGCTCGGCAAAATCATCGGTCCGCCTCAGATGCCTAACGGAAGCCCTTCTAGAAACGTGGACTAGTGACCCTCTGCCCTGCAAAGAAGTCAGGTGTGCCAATGAAAGTCTGTCGCGGGTCTGCTAAAGGCCGTCCCATGTTTTGTGGGGGGAAGGGGGCGGTACAGTACACGTAAAGAGCAACACTGAGGGATAGTATGCCATAAAACAACCCCTGTAAATAATCCAAACCCCTGTGAACCCCTGTCAAACAGAAAGCCTTAGAACACCCTCGTACAAGCCTGTAATCTTAGGATGAAACCATGGGCCCCTAGTATGGGCCCGTAAGCCTGGGATCCTTATATACCAATACCATACTAGGGGCCCATACTTCTAACCTTAGATGTAAAGACTCGCAAAAAAACACCTGACCCCTATACATAGAACCCTATAATAGATCCCTTCAAGGAACCACTTAAAAGGGAACCCTTAGGTAATGGATACGGCCCCCCATGCTATACAACCCCTGCGCTTTCGTTCCGAGCAGCTGGGAGTTCGGTAGCTGGGCGGCCTGCGCTCGTGCGCTCTTAAACTCTTTCAGACACCCGGGGGCGATTTAGGGTTCTGGGGTTTTTAGGGTTTATAGGGCTTAGAAAGTTGAAGGTTTAGAGGGTTTACGGTTTAGGGGGTTTAGAGGGTTTATCGGGCTGAGGATTTTTAGGGTTTTGGGTTTAGAGGGTTTACCCAAACGCCCCAAAGTAGCCCCTTTTTGGGGTTCGTATATAGAATCTTATAAGGTAATCTCAAAAAGGAGCTACTTTGGAGCCTCTGGGTAGGGTTTAGAGGGTTTAGAGGGCTTCGAGGGTTTAGAGGCTTGCCCAGGAAGAGGCCCAAGCACAGGAAGCTAGCTTGAGATTTTAGGGTTTACCTTAACCCTGAATAACCTACCTTTTTAGGGCTCCTTATTATGATTTCTTTATATAAGTCCTTAGAAATGTAGGTTCTTCGGGATTAAGGTAGGGTTTAGGGGCCTTTCATGAGTGGAGGGTTTGTTTTTCTCATAGTGGGTAGGCTCTAATCTCTAATGGATCCGTTAGGGTTTCGGGCCTAGGGGGCTTCAGGGATTCAAAGCATTTCGGACCTTGGGTTTCGCCGCGACGCCGAGCTTCCCAACCCATTCCGGCTCCTCACGACAAGGAAACACCAAAACGGAGGACAGCTAACACAACAGAGTGCTTCGGCTGAGCTTGTTGATTTCGTGTGTTTTTTCGGGACCTTTTTGCAAAGGCAAGCACAGCTCAGGGTTATGAGCATATGATTGTTAAGACTTAAGTCAAGCTTGACACTTACGATCACTCCAGCAGCTAGATTCAAGTCCCTAAAGCCTAAACAACCCAGAGACTCCAATATATTAAGGAATATACTTTACATTATAGTAGGATGCCTAATATGATTTCAGGTATATTCCCTAACTAAGGGATATTGGAGCCTCTGGGAACAGCACTCTGGGTGGCCGGTTTGCACTCAAATGCAGAGGTGTAGCGCTCGGCAATGGCGGATATGAGCCGGGTGGGCCCCTCTTAGGTCCCCCCGAAGTACGGCACCTTGTCAAAAAGGACCCTACAAGGGACCCTAAGTTAGACAACTACCCATTCAGCGCTTTTCAAGAATCTCCGGCAATGCAGAAAGGTTCCAAGCGTAAGGTTTCTAGCCCCAAACCCAAAACCTGTACTGTAACACCCCTAAACAACGAAGACATCCAAACCCCCTACACCCCGAAAGCCCTGAAGCCCTAACTGCCAAAACCCTACCTTAACCCTGAATAGCCTACCTTTTCAGGGTTCCTTATTATGATTTTTTTTATATAAGTCCTTGAAAATGTAGGTTCTTCGGGATTAAGGTAAATGCTAAAACTCCGACAACCGTGGAACCCTAAAGCTCAAACCATGTCAGGATACGGAAGGAAACCCCAAACCCTAAACCCTGTACCCCAATGCCAATCCTTCCCCTCGTAGCTCTTCTCCAGGTCCCCCGTGTAGACGTAGCAAAGTCTCGGCTTGAGGGATTTTAGGGCTTCTGTCTTTTGGGTTTGGAATTGGACTTAGGGTCTTTAAAGTTTCGTGTTTAGGATTTGGGTTTTAGGATGTCGGGCTATTAGGCTTAGGGTTTATTGCTTGGGTTTGATTGGGTCCGTGTTTAGGGGTGTGGGGGAAGCTGCGAAGTTACCTTTCGGGGTCCCTATGTTTTAGGTAGCGGCTGTCATGTCATGTCATGACTCTTTAACTTGAGCTAGGCGTCTCATCGCTGTCCGAGAAACCAGCATCAGCAATGGATGTTTCGTCGTCCAGCAGCCCATCGCAAGACTTGATGTGAAATCCGGCGCCCGTCACAGCAGCACGAGCTCTGGCATCCGTCGGCTTTCCCACGATGATCCTACCTAGTTCATTGTTGGGATAGGATTAAAAGTACATTTTTATTCCTTATTGGGTTTAAGTACCCATAAAGATGTAAAATGTTACTCAACTATGACAAAGCTACGGGGGTCCGACAACCCGAAGATCAGGGCGATCCATTCCTTTGCATCTCGGACACTCGCAGTAGGACTGACGACGATCTCCCGCATTTCCCGCTCCTCTTCGGGCAGATTACTACGACTAATAGTATATTATAATTAACAGCCGTCCGCTTCGTAGACGATGGTATACTTTAGTACATTGTAGTGTATATGTGTATATATATATATGTATGTATATACGTTACAACCAGATGCAATCGGTAATGTTATGCCCGCCTCTTCCCGGGCACAGCCGATCTCCACCGGCTTTGCGACACGTAGAATCAGGGGCGGAGCCTCTTCCGGCCTCACTCGCCTGGGCTGTCAAAGCATGGACTGGGGTTCCCTTAAAAAGGGTTCCTTAAAGGGGTCTATAATATAATACGGCATCTATTACTATAATTGGTAGGTTAGTAGGGTTCTACATCATTAGGGACTTTAGTAATGGACTATATCGGTTCCTGCTTGGGTTTAGGGGTTTAGGGGTTTAGGGAAATTCTATCCTTCACAGAAGAAGAAGAAGATGTGGCGCTGAACCCGTACACACTGTATCATCCGTGAACCATCACAAGGTATAACAACAAATAAACAAAACACACAGAGGTTTAGGGTTGAATGGGGTCTGGATGCTGCAGCAAAGGCCCAGGGATGCCGAAGCCCGGGCCTTCCACCAAAAGCCATCCCGGCTTTTCCACCAAGCTGTCGAGCTCCACCCACTCTCCGCCTTTTGGCCCCGTCCAGGTGCGACCAGTGGTGAACATCACGGAGCCAACAGGTCGTGTCAGCTTTAGTGTTTTCGGGCCCGTAGGACTTGATCCCGGCCGCTTCACTATGCAGCGCTGCAGCACACGATACTCCACCACCTCGGTGGGCAGCGCGATCTGTGCCTGTTTCACGGGGCAGAGTGCCCTGGCTTCTGGATATCCCGTCTGGGAAAGGCTTGCAGTCGCCATCGCTGAGGCCAAGAACCGTCAAAACTACGACGGGAGCCGAGTCTGTCTGGCACTCTTCACACCTGCGACTTGGTGGAGCCACACGGCTCTGTGCACACTCCCCAATTCCCCATAGACTCGGGCAGGTAAAGCCTTATCAGACAGAGGTGTCCGATGTCTGGTCGGTGGATTCCCGTCCTCTTGGTGATGGCGGTGATGAAGAAGATGATGATAATCATTTAGCTCTTGCTCCCTTGAGGCAAAGACCCGTCAATTCTGAACAGACATCTTCTACCCAGAGACTCCGATATATCCCTTAGTTAAGGAATATGCCCAAAATTCTACTAGGATCCCTAATATGATTTAGGACCCCTTTAAAAGAAGCCCCATAGATCCCTAATATGATTTAGGATCCCTGAAAAAAGGAGCCCCGAAGATCCCTTAAACAACCCTAAACCCTAAACCCTTAAACTCCTAAACCCCTAAACCCTAAACCCCTAAACCCTAAACCCCAGCCCCATAGATCCCTTAAAGGAGCTCTGGGGCCCCGAAAGGCCCCCGGCCGCAGCCACGAACGCCTCCCAGAAAGCTTGGCCGGGGCAGACCTCCGCCACCTCAAAGGTTTAGGATTTAGGAATTTAGGGTTTGGGATTTTAGAAAGAGTTTAGGGTGAAAGGCTTCAGGATTTAGGATTTATGGTTTAGGGTTCAGGAAGTGATGCTCTGAAGGGTTTATAAGGGCCTATAGGGATTTAGTTTGGGGTTTAGGGGCCTTAGGGTTTAGAGGGTTAAGGTAGGGTTTAGGGATTTAGTTTGGGGTTTAGGGGCTTAGGGGCTTAGGGTTTACAGGGTTAAGGTTTTGGGGGTTTACGGATTTAGTTTGGGGTTTAGGGGCTTAGGGGCTTAGGGTTTACAGGGTTAAGGTTTTGGTGGTTTAGGGATTTAGTTTGGGGTTTAGGGGTTTAGGGGCTTAGGGTTTGCAGGGTTAAGGTTTTGGGGGTTTACGGATTTAGTTTGGGGTTTAGGGGCTTAGGGGCTTAGGGTTTACAGGGTTAAGGTTTTGGGGGTTTAGGGATTTAGTTTGGGGTTTAGAGGCTTAGGGGCTTAGGGTTTACAGGGTTAAGGTTTTGGGGGTTTACGGATTTAGTTTGGGGTTTAGGGGCTTAGGGGCTTAGGGTTTACAGGGTTAAGGTTTTGGTGGTTTAGGGATTTAGTTTGGGGTTTAGGGGTTTAGGGGCTTAGGGTTTGCAGGGTTAAGGTTTTGGGGGTTTACGGATTTAGTTTGGGGTTTAGGGGCTTAGGGGCTTAGGGTTTACAGGGTTAAGGTTTTGGGGGTTTAGGGATTTAGTTTGGGGTTTAGGGGCTTAGGGGCTTAGGGTTTACAGGGTTAAGGTTTTGGGGGTTTACGGATTTAGTTTGGGGTTTAGGGGCTTAGGGGCTTAGGGTTTACAGGGTTAAGGTTTTGGGGGTTTAGGGATTTAGTTTGGGGTTTAGGGGCTTAGGGGCTTAGGGTTTACAGGGTTAAGGTTTCGGGGTTTAGGGGTTTAGCTTGGGGTTTAGGGGTTTAGGGTTTACAGGGTTAAGGTTTCGGGGTTTAGGGATTTAGCTTGGGGTTTATGGGCTTAAGGGTTTAGGGGTTCAGGTTTAGGGGTTTAGGGATTAAGTTTGGGGTTTAGGGGCTTATTACAGGGTTTAGGGTTTAGGGATTTAGTTTGGGGTTTAGGGGCTTAACAGTTTAGGGTTTACAGGGTTTAGGGATTCAGTTTGGGGTTTAGGGGGCTTAGGGGTTTAGGGTCTGTAGGGTTTAGGGCTGTGGCTTGTGAATTTCTTTCGGGGTTTAGGGCTTGTGCGTTTATGGGTCTATAGGGGTCTAGGGCCTAGGGCTTGGGTTTAATTTCGGAATTCGGGGTTTAAGGGTTTAGGCGGTTTGGGAGGTTTAGGTTGAGAGAAAACTCGAGGGTCAGCTTTGATGACAGCTCAGAAGACTCAGCTTCGAGCCCCCTCGTGTTTGGATGAGACACTTATGACTTTATGCAGCACGCAAGCGAGCACTCATTCTCGGCATCTATCTCCAAGACCTCAAGCGGCTCTCAAGGTTTAGAGCATAGGCTATCAAAACTTAAATGGGATGTGAACCACAAGGACCTATCCTACGCGGACCGCCACCCCACTGCACCTCCTCAAAGAGCGCCCGCAGCACGGATGTGTCCAGCACACTATGGTGGCAAACTGCGGTCTGAGATCCAAGCCTCGCGGAGGATATGGGTGGTTGTCAAAGTTATGGTCCCTTTTTGGGCACCCTAAATATTAGGTGCCGTGCCGTATTAAAACAGGGACCCAAAAAGGGACCCTAGTTTTGACAACCACCCATATGTCGGAGGGATTACAGAGTAGTCTTAGGGTTCAGGTTAGGGTTTACGCTTACATGGTTTGGGGCTTAAGCTTCGAGGATTTCCGTGTACTTCTCACAACTTCTAAAACTACACAGGTCTTCAAGTTCCGAAACCCCGCTTGCTCGAAAGCCCCCGAACAACTTCAGAGGGTTTGGTGGTTCGGCTTAGGGTTTAGGGCCGAGGGCTTAAAATTAGGGTTTACGGCATTTTAAGGTTTACGGTTTAGTCACCCTGCCCGACGAGTTACCTCGACACTGCAAAACAGCAGTACACTGATACGACAATGCTCGCTCACCGGGTAGCTGATGGGCGTGCTCCTTGCTCGTGAATCCTGTGATGCGCATGCTCATGCCAATACAGGAACTATCAGAAAGTAAGGCCGGCATTTAAGCACCAAATCACAGGATCCTGTCCACCCTAAATATGTGTACTTAAACAAGGGACCCCTGTTAAAATTCAATTTAAAGCCCTAGACCCTAAACCGTGAACCCATTTGAGGTAAACCGTCACTTTTGCGCACCTTGGCTTCTGAAGACCAGGCAGCAAGGCAGCCGGAAAAGCATCGTAGCCTGAGCAGGTTTAGGGCATAGGGCTTTGGGTGCAAGGTTTAGGACTATATGCGCATATACATATATGAATATATATATATATATATATATATATATACATATATATATATATATATCTATATAATAGATAAATACATAGACAGACAGATAGATCTATGTGCATATATATACACACATGTGTATGTCTATGTTCTTCGCTCAACCAAAACCGACATGGTCTACGTACGGTCTGATGATTTTTGCATCCGCACACTGCCAAAAGCGAGGCCGGAACGGTGGAGGTCGACGGCGCTTCGAATCGGGGGGCACCCGTCTGAGTCAAACGTGCAGAGCAGGGACTCGGCCTTCGGTGTTTTATAAGGTTGATCTGGGATTGCTGCGGGTCTTGAATGGTGTCTGCAGGTAAGGGGGCATTGTAAATTTCTCAGGCATCTTTATATTCCGAGGTTTTGCGGTTTAGGACCTCTCGGGCTTCTTGAACTGGGTTTCTCGGTTCTCTAGGCTTCAGAACCTTTGGGTTTAAAGGTTTTGCTAAACCCATTTATACCTGGGTCTACCTTGAACTACCGATCCTGTTCTGTTGTTGTAGCGCCGCAAGGCCCGTCGTCATCAAAAGCAAGTTATGTTAGCTTTAACGTATGCATATGCCAAGAGAAGGTGCTGACATGTGCTGACTGTGCCGTGAATTCATGCCACAGGGCGACCCACAACCTTAACCTTAAACAATATAAACATTACGATTGCGAACGGACGATATGTGCTTTCCTTGTTTTTGTTTTAAAGCTTGGTTTTTCGAGGTTGCCTTTTTGCGCCACCAAAAGGTCGGACATGTTTACCACACTCACTCAAGGTTCAAAATCGCAATCTCCGTTGCCTTGACGCGTCATCAGTCTCTTCATCACATTATGAGTCGTTCACCCGAAAACCGAAAACCGTAAACTGACACAATGATTTCCTAAACACTATAAACACTTTACATTCGATAGAGTGATCACAAACCTTACAGCAATCAAAAACTTCGAAAAACAACCCAACCACCAAAACTTAAAACCATAAGAACCTAGACTTTGCACAACAAAACCCGAAACGCTCACAAACCCGGGAACCTGCGAATGCGGGCACAAGCCAGTCAACTCCAACCTTCAAACGGAAACCCCGAAGCTCTAAAGCCTCCGCTGCCTCGGGCGTGAAGAACGTCAGAGGCGAATCTTGAAGCAGCCAAACCTCAAAGATTCGCCAATCTAGGGGTTTTTGATTTAGAGGTTTTAAGGCTACAGGCATGTATAGGGTTTAGGATGGAACATTTAAGATTACTCGGGTTTAGGGTCCGGGATCTTGGGTATAAGGTCTATGGCTTTTGGTTCAAGATTCGGGGTTCGGAAAACTCTCCCAACGTTTTGACCTGGTCGCGAAAAACTCCCAAAAAGACATAGGCACATGCGAACCTTTTTCAGCAATAGATCCGTCAGGGCCAGCTCCGCCCACAGCATGGAAACGAGTCCGTTGCATAAACTCAATGGCTCGAAGAACCTGCCGAAACCTGCGCCGGAACCTGCCCCGGAACTTGCCCCGCAACGTACATCACCGGAACCTGCTTCGGAACCTCGCCGGAACCTGCCCGGAACCTCCCCGGAACCTGCCGTTCTCACACTCCAGAGGTGCTGCTTGATAGAGGCACAGACAAAGTCAAGCACAATGCACCAGCAGCCAGAGTCCAAGGACATGTCGCACCCCGCGGCTTGCAAAGCATGCACAAGAGTCGCCAAGTCCTGAACTAGGGCCGGCTCAAAAAGGACGTCGCACACGGCGGTAGAGCGCTTGGGCCGCTTGGGAAGCAAGGCCATGTGCGACCACAGGAAACACAGCATCCTGCACCGCATCAGCCGCTGAGGGTACTGAGGCACAATCCGAGAGTGAGAGACGCCTCAACCGAGGACGCACAATCGGACAAAGTAAGCCTTTTGAGCCCTGGAAAACCAGCTCGAGATGCCTGAACCTTATCAGATGCGCAGCGCATTGATCCTGAAGGTGTTTTTCATCACACGACTCATACGCTTCCCAGTGTTGGCGACTGACGTCAAAGCGCAGTACAATGAACCCTTCCTGGCCTTCCGGATGAACATGATGGACATGACCATCCTTTGTGAAAATAGTGAAAACCCAAGCTCTAAGGCCCAAGTCCATACAACAGCGAGGAGCTCGAGATAATCACCCCAGCTAGTGTTAGCGGCAACTTCATCCAAGAAGCCTTGCCGATGGCGTTGTAGCAACCTCCCTCCTGCAACATTGGACATCGGACGAAGGGAAAGCCTCAAACTACTTGTGAGGCAATGTCCAGCATAGCAGCAGGAGCAACAGCAATTTTTAGCTCGACGGCGGCTCTGACCCAAGCGATTCCCAGACTTTGCTGCATTAACCAAGTCACCGAAGGAGATGTGCCTCTGGGCTCGGATGGGCTTGACAGGCTCATGTTTGGGGCATCCCCTCGCGGCCGAAGCTCCGTGGCAGGGAGCCCTTGCCGACACCGACCGTGGCTTAGACGCAGCTGTGGCCACTTCCCAAATCCGATCAGAATCAGTGGAGAAATGCCCTGGATGCCTACGAGCAATGTGCGCAGAGCTTGCTTGCGGCACGCCACGGTCCTTGGCTCGCGGAGCTGGGCCCACGACATGTTCTTGAGGGGTGGTCCGAATTCTCTCGGACGATGAGCTGGAAACGCTTGTCCTTGTAAAGCAAAAATACCACCACTTGCTTGCGATCAGAGAAACTGATCTTCTTACCCTAGGCAATGAGCTGAGCGGGTTGTCAACCTCACCGACCACCAACATGACGCGGCAGTTCATGCGCTTGGCCATGGCCCGCCGCCCCAGATCATCCACCACCTGATGGCCGATAGAAGTTGGCCAGGTGCTGCTCCCAGGTTGCGGCCTTGCGGCTGGGTCACCGGCCTCCAGCTGCCGAAAGCTTTCAGTCTTGGCCCCAGTTTGGGGTTTGTCAGTCTAGCCTCGTCACGACCAGAACTGGATGAAGGCTGGGGCAAACTCGTCCGGGACATCGATCTCTCTTGAAGAGCCACCAAGTGAAGTCTTGATTGCTCGAGATGCTCGTAGACGCCATCGCACTTGCACATTCAAGCCCTTCCAGTGTTCAAAGTGAGCACACGGAGGCCGGCCTTGTCAAGAGCCGCCGCAACTTAACGGGGCAACCCTTTACCCTGAATGATGGCAGCGGCTGTTCGCCAAATCCGTGCTGCGTTCGAATTGTTGAAGTCCGGGTGCTCGGAGGCGAAGGCACGGACCTTGTCGAGCTTGGCCATGCGAAGCTGAGCTAACTCCCGTTGGCGGGCGGCTGGGAGCGTGAGCCCGACATCCGATCCACATGAAAATGCAAAGGGCTCCCACAACCCGCTGCACCACGATCGAACGTCGAATTTGGTCACTCACCTTGGGCCACAAAGATGGTATCCGCCACCACCGAGGACTCGGAATCCAGGAGTTTTTTCATGGTGGCAGTTCGGAAGACGGCTGATCCGCATAGCGGTCTAGCCCGCAGCTGCAAAACAAACCTACATTTTAGGGTGTTTAAGGTTTTGGTCTTGTCGTTGAACCTTTTCGATGGAAGTGGCATTGTTCAGGGCACCCGACGATTGAAATAGGGTTGAAAGGCAGGCATTTTATGCTCCGTGGACATATGATGCTACGGTAGGGTTTGTTGTTACCAGTGAACATACACACAAGAACAACCGTAATGTACCCAAAGGCCCCAAAGTAGTTCCTTTTTGGTGTTCGTATATAGAATCTTACAAGGTAATCCCAGAAAGGAGCTATTTTGGGGCCTCTGGGTAGACCCCAGCTCATAGGTGCCAAGGATGATCTATGCGGCCTGTAAAGAAAGTTGAGCTGGGAGTTTCCGAAGATTAGGGGTACCCTATTTTGGGGTCCTTATAATATGGATCCTACTACTCAGGGTACCATATTAATTATTAGGGTCCCCCATTTTCGGAAACTCTGGACAGAATGTTGCATGAATGCCGCTGACAAGCGGTGCCCTTCATAAAAGGCATCCCATCAAGTGTTCCTCTCTGTCCCAGTGCATCATTAAAGGATGAACGCCTCAACCTAAACTGAAGCCCGACGAGGGCCCAGCCACATCAGCATCGCAGACGAGGACATGGTCCGTGAGGCCTCTAGCAGCTACCACAACTTCCAGGCCGTTGGTTAAGGGTTCAGGGTTTGGTGGGTGTAGGGCTCAGAGTTTTGGGATTGAGGCTTTAGGGTTTGGGGGCAAAGGGCTCAACACAAAACCGTCCTGGGTGGTCATGACAACGGGGGTCACAACCGTGCTCACAGTCCTCCCAAGCCTTTCAGCTCAATGTAGACACACTAGTCATGTTTTTCGTGAGTCTAAGTCTAACATACCCCGTCTTTCCAACTAGCCAGACACGTGAAACTCTCTAGGCTAACATGAACGAGCTGCTTGCATCTATGTACGAGCATCCATGGCCAGGTACCTACACATAAGAAAAACATAGTTGTCTGTATACATATACATGAACATACACATACATATACATAGTAATGCTACTTTGGTTGTTCACCCTTTTCGTTTACTTGTTTGGCTGTTCCATGTGTGCATATAAATTCCCCCCATCCCACGGAAGAAACGGCGGAGTCCAGCAAAATGATTCCAGAATAGTGTTGCTTTTGCATCTTGAGAGGAACGAGGGCACGTTGGCGTGATGGACCTTAAACCCGAAACAACCCCAGACGCCTGTGCCCAAGACCCTAAGGCCCTAAACCCTTGCCCTGCAAACCCTAAACCTTCAACTCCAAACCCAAAATGCTGCTGTTGAGGCTCTTCGGATTCGTGCTGGGACTGCAAGCTGTGCAGTAGGGGTCTCTCTCTTTCATGAACAAGCATAGCGTGTTTATAGCCGGAGGGGCTTTGCTTCACATCCGGGGACTGCCCTTACAAAACGTATCTGAAACCCAAAGCAGGGACATTCCGCTCGAAAACTCAGCATCACACCGTCCAACAGCAAGGGACCATGTAGTCTTAGCCATCAGAGCATGCTTGAATGCAGCGATTTCGCAAGTTCAAAACGTGTCTTTCCGGTGGGTACAGTGTTCAGGGTACAGACATTAATACGTACGTACATACATACATACATACATGAATATGTATATATATATATATATACATATATATGAAGGTATGTTAATATTTGTCTTTGTATATATATTATATATATATATATATAGATATAGATATAGATATAGATATAGATATAGATATAGATATAGATATAGATATAGATATAGATATAGATATAGATATATGTATACCTGAATATATACGTATACATAAATATATACGTGTATTTATATATATATATACGTATACATAGTTATATATATATATATATATATATATATGTATACATGTGTATATATATACATATACATATGTATATATGTGTGTGTATATATATATATATGTATGTATATGTATACCCATGTACATGTACGTATACATATACGTATACATCTACATCTGCGAGTATGTACACACAAACACACACATATGAGCCAACATCATCCACATACATCTATGTATGTGTTTACATCCACATCTACATCTACACGTACATACAGGTCTACATACACATATGGACATGCATGCAGATGTACATCTACATTTACACATAGACACATGTCCACACTTCCAAATCCACATACATGTATATATATATATATATATATATCTGTACACACACATACATACGCACCACACATACACACACACACATATATATATATATATATATATATATGTATATATATATATATATAGAGTTATGTACATGTATACGTATTTACACATATTGAGAAGAATACACATACACACGAACATGTGTATGCATGTCTGATCTGTGTATATGTGTGTGCATGCATGCATGCATGCATGCGTGCGTGCATGCATACATACACACGAACATACAAACCGACAAACATACACACATACATATACACATATTACATAAGCGAATGAACAATGGAGCAATACATACACATGCATATCGATGCATGGCAAACATATATACATCTGTGCACATATTTGTAAAAAGATATGCCGGTAAACATTAACATGTGCCGTACAATACGCGTATGTCTATATATGTATATGCAGATGTACACACACACACACACACATCTTGTCCCTCGCAATAACCTCTCGACCCCTGCTGAGGAACGCAGCAGCACCCCCAAATCTGCTGAGGTTGTGGCTTGAGCAGCTGCTGGAACAGCCAGCCGGGCCTCTCTGCAACTGAAGACCCTTTTCCCTTTTCCTCCTGTCCGCATGACTCGGTACCCCCGACTCAGCGCCATCAGCCCTCTGCAGCACGTTTGCCTACCGGGCTTGAAGATCCGCAGTTCATTGCATTTCAGCTCCGCACGGAACTACACTAAGACACACAGTAAGGCGGCACAACAATGATTACAACTATAGCTGCGACAAGTATGCTCTAATGAACCGCCAGTTTTGGAAAGACACGACGTCAACCTCGACACCTCTCCTCCGCGACCTCAGAGGGCCCGACGCGCACCCGCAGTCCGTGATGTCACAAAGGCGGAAGGGCCATCGGGGGTCGGCCTGTTTCGGATTTGGGTTTCGGGTTTGGAAGCTTTAGGGCTGAGGGCTGGGTTGCGATTCTGCAAGTCGAGCCCCACTTTGCAGTTTTTTCTTGGGTTTGGAAGGTCGGTGGACCTCGCGTGTTTCGGGTTTGGAGTCTGCTTTGACAGCTACCGCGACGACACCTCACAGCCTCCGCTGATGAGAATGTGTGAAGGAGATCCATAACACAGCCGTGATTGTCACGATGATGGTCTGATGGCCATACTGGTCTGTTTATCACGAACCAGCCCCAATATGGGAGCTTCCGACAATAGGGGACCCTAATATAGCACCCTAAATAGTAGGATCCTTAATATAAGGACCCCAAATTTGATACCCCTAATTTTCGGAAGCTCCCATATCTGGTAATTAAGACGACATGTCGAAGGCAAACCTTATCTGCTGCTCTCCCCATGTCCACCTTACTCTTCGACGCGCCTCGTCAACCCACTCTACAGCACAGTCCTCACAGGAGCAAGTCATTTCGCAAGCAAAGCCGCGTCGGAGAAGGGTTCAGGGTTCAGGGTTTCGAGACCCGAGAAGCACAACGAAACGAGCAAAACAGCACTTCACGCGGTCACAGACCTTATGAAGCCCAAACCCCGACTAAACCCTCTATCCGAATTCCGTAATTCCCAAACGCTCACAGCCAAATTCCCAACCTCTAGGCCCCATTCCGCTCCCCTTCTCCACTCGCAGTAAGCCTTAAAGCATTACAGTAGTTTACCCCTATATATACATACATACATACATACATATATGGAGCATATACTCTAGCTTTCTATTGTAGAGCAGCCTGTGTACAAACTACATAACGCCGCTTCCTGTTCGTTTCGTAGTCCTAACCCTGCTAGCATAAACCACAACTCCCATTCTTATGGTATTCTAAAGTAGATAGAGTTATCCATTTCGCATTCTCGAATCGAGTGAAGTACATTCCCAACTCATATTAACCTGTGTAGCGTGATAGAGGTAGCTTTGCAGAAACTACACCACCGTAAGCCCCAAACCCTAAATCCTGAACCCCAAACCCTCTAAGCTACCCCCCCTAGTCTGACTCCTCCACAGTGGCATCATCCCACGGAATCTTGCTCACCACGAGGATTCGCCGGACCTGCTGAACTACGAGGGTTCCTTTACGGGGATCCATGAGCAGAAAGGCTACTATGAAAAGGAGATTTAGTATGGAGCAGAGGATAATCAGACTAGGTCTTTGAGGCACATCAAAATTTCAGTTGTATACTGGTATGGAACCCGCAGAAATGATGACTATAGCATATACCTTAACCCCGAAGAACCTACATGTTTAAGGACCTATATAAAGAAATCATAATAAGGAACCCTAAAAAGGTAGGTTATTCAGGGTTAAGGTATCCTAGACTCATGTTAGGAACTTCACTAGTCAAATTATGGGTTTAGGTCTTCAGAGTAGTTGTCAAGATTAGGGTCCCTTTTTGGGCACCCTAAATATTAGGTGCCGTATTATAAGTTCGGGGCTTAGGGTTTAGGGCTCAAGGCATCTCAAGGCTGTAGGGTTGAGGGTTTAAGGCTTTACCGATATCAGGGTTCAGGTCTCAAGGTTCAGGACCTACGAACTTTCGGGTTTCAGATTCAAGCTTTATAGTTTAGGGTTTAGGGTTTTGGATTTAGGGTTTAGGGTTTAGGGTAGACGGTTGTGGAAGACCCTATATTGAGCTTCCAGGAGAATGAATCTGGGCTTCCGGTGCGTGTATGCTTGCGTTCACTGTGAAATTCATGTTACTTCAAGGATGCTGTTGACACAAGAACCCTAAACCCCATACATCTTAATCTTGCGAAACCCAAAACCATGAAGTCTAGAACCTCCACCCGTGCCTAACCCCCAGGCCATTATTCTACATACTTTTGGGGTCCAGGCAAACCCTAAGCTTGGACCCTGGTCCGAAGGGGGAGTTGCTGAGCTCCGTACCCCTCGCATCTTCAGACTAAAAAAAGGATCCTTTACATAGGGTGGCGTTTAAAAGGGGTCTGGTTTTGGGTTAGGGCTCAGGGTTGAACTAGGATTAGGGCTTGGGCCAGTTTATCTTGGGTTACGGACCCTGACGAACAACCAAATTGCCTCTGGACAACAGCGCCGCAACGATCGGATGCAATGACCTGACATGCCCCCTCTTCACTTACCTTTGGTTAGTAGGGAATGGAAGAATGGCAGTAACAGTAGTTATACTTGTACCCCATTCCTCCACTGCCTACTAAAAAAAGCTATCACCGATACACGCAAGCTTTTCAAGGGAGCTCATGTGAAAGCATTGGTACGTAGCCATTGATCATGATCACGAATTGGAAGGGGGTCCGGGTAGAGGGCTCGGGGGTTTAAGGGTTGAAGGCGCAAGGTGGGGGGTGTAGAGGTGTGGATGGTCAAATTTTGGGCCGACATGTTTCAATACGTACACTGGTAAGATTCCCTTGCTTGGATGGTGGCATTGCTCGCAGTTCATATACACAACTCCTAAAACAAGCTGGGCAAAACGTAAATGCCAGACTCAGCTTGAAAGTCACATCAGCGAATTCCAAGGCGAATGCTCAGTGTCTCGAAGTCTTTCTCGTGAGCAGGGATGATGCAGTCGAGGACCTCTGTTTAGGGTTTAGAGTCTATAAGGTTCAGGAGCAGGGTCAAGGGTTCGGAGGTTGGCTATGGGGTTTGGGAGGTTAGGGTGCTGAGATGGCAAGAATGGACACGGAACTCGGCTCAAAGCCCCTGCTTCTGGAGGCCACGGAATATATAGGGTGCTATCTTTGAAGTGCTGGCTGCCGCGGTGGACGACATGAAGCGTCAACACCCTACGACCTGCTACCCCGAAGCTTTATGCAACGAACTCCTTATCTGGGGTTTCGACGTCTAGCACACTACGACTACATCAAGGAACAGTGACTAGTTATCCGGACGCGATATGTGAGTTTCCGAAAACTAGGGGCACCTTATTGGGGGTCCTTATAAGAAGGATCCTACTATTTAGGGTACTATATTAGGGTCCCCTATTTTCGGAAACTCCCATATTAAGTCAGCCCAAGAGACCACCATCCCCCGTTAGGCTGCATCGCCGGCATCTTGGCGCGCCATGGCATCTTCCACGGCGCCCAGATGGAAAGTCGCTGTATAGCTTAGGGCTTAAGGTTCATTCGGGTTTAGGGTTTAGGGTAGGGTTTAAGGTTTATAGGGTTTAGGGTACGTAGAATACTAGACTTTTGGGGGTTTGGGTAAGGTTTAGGGCTTCGGGTGTAAAGTTTCAAGGTTAAGCTTGACGAAGGGTTGATACAAGCTTTGCAGTCCCAAACCTCCAAGTTTTCGCCGCCTCAGAAAAACCTGTAATGGAGCAGCCTGACCCTACAACACTATAAACCCCATAAGCGTCGTCAGAATCTAGCTCTGGGTATTTCGGGCTCAAGAACCCTCGACCTTGGACATTCACCTTCAAGGAGTGAAGGGCTTGGGAACAAGACGTCCGCAGAGTGCCGGCTGCCCCAATTAAGCACTTAAAAGCATCTCTGGGCCTCTCAGTGACGCCTGTTCCGAAGATAATACCAACAATGCTCCGCGTGCTGTTCACTTCCAGGCTTGTCCGCCGTTTTCTTCAGCTCGCCAAGTGACATCTTGGAGACAGTGGTGCACCGAAACGACATCTGAAACTTTGAGGGAGTCTTCAAAGATACAGCATACAGCTGAAGATGGGTTTCGGCACCCCGCCACCATGCGGCCTTCGCTCAGCTGGAACCCGGCACTCTCACTAAGGAGGCGGGTATCGAGGCAACTGGCCCAAAAGCCTAAACGCCAATGCGGCCCATGGGCCTGAGCAGCAAGACTCCAGGCAGGTCATTCATCTCCGAGCTGCAAAAGGCCCGGACCAAGGGAGCTGAAGACAAATGAAGACAGCAGCCCACGCCAACCTGGCGAGGGTGGCACAGCTAGCAAAGCTGTAGCACCAGTATCAAGTCCCCCAGCTCATGTTAAGTGGGTGGTGCTTGCCGAAACAAGGCCCATCCCTGACCCCACCCCGCGCAACAAGCGATTTTCGGGTCACCGTCCAATGGGTATGCGATGGTGATGCCAGTGGTATGCGGCTGACATAGGCACGCGAACTTCAGGATAGCCGCTCTGCAGGAGCAAGTGTATCATCTGGCTCCTAAATGGCTGCAGATCCGCTTTCGGAGCAGCACGATATTCTTTGAGTTGCAACCTTGCTGAGGAAAAACATCGCGAAACCTCCGCATGCACCCGAAACTCAAGGGCCCTATAGGCCCCCCCCAAAATCGCAAATGATCTCAAGAGTCTCTCAACAGCCATCAACAGCCCCAACATCCGTAAAACTACTCTTAACAAACCCAAAGAGTCCAATCCATCTCCCTGCCTTCAGAGCGGCTTGAAGGTCTTTCGCCTCCGGACGCCGCGCCAAGAGGAGACCTGCGTGTGGACTGTTTGTTCTTTGTGGGGGGGGGGGGGGGGGTGCTGGGTCTGTCTGGGTCTCTGGGGCTTCCGGCATGGTTTTTTGCTTCCAGGGACACGCCGCTTCCGCTGGGCGGCCTCTGTTACGCACTGAACGGGAGACTCGAGCCTTTCCGCCGGCAAGTTTAAAGATGTGCGCGCGTGTCGCGGCTGACTGCCAGCCACGGGCAAGAGCTCGGTGGGCCCAGTGGGCCCTTAAGAAAATATGCAACCCACAAAATCAAACCAAGTCTTTAAATCGGATGGGCGCCGCCGCGCTCACCCCTGCACGACTCGATGTTCAAGAGGATCAAAAGAAGGCTCAGCGCTGGGACGCCTTGACCACATCCTTGAAGTCCATCAATGCCTGGTAAGCTGCCTTGGCATCCGCCGCATCTACCTTGGACATCATGTAAGGGCCCACATCTTTGCCAAGGTTGAACTTGTTGAAAGCATTGTACACGTCCATGGTCTGGGATGCTGGCACCGAAGCGATCATATGCCCGATGGCCGCATTAATGGCAGTATAATCGGCAAGAGTCGCGACACCCTTGGAGTCCATGTTGGCAATGGCCTGGCTGTGAGCCAGAGCACCCGATTTCAGAGCTGCGGAGTCCATGGACGCACCCATCTTCAACATCGTGTTGATCGCCTTGAGCACCTCCAGAGGAGGCTGGGTGGGGAGCTTGCCATAGACGTCGGAGGTCCAGTCGATTTCTTTCAAGAAGGGATAAGACTTCTCGGACAACACCTTTGCTGCGTCGTCGATCTTGTCCGCGAAAGCAGGCGCTGCGCCCAGCATGCTCAGTGCTCCTGCAGCTGCGGGCGCCATGCTGCGAGCTGGGCGAGCAGGCCCCGGCACGAAGGCCGGGAGGCTGCAGAAGCAAACTCCCACGGCCAGGATCGAGATCACGCGCACAGCCTTCGCCATAGCTTGCCGTCTGTGGTCCAACCTGCTCTCTGAATGCCTCTGATCTCGAGCCTAAAAGCCCAAAAGCCAAGGTGTTCTCCCCTTTACTCATCGACCAGCTGTCCACACTGACAAGCTAAGGGCTCGTACACAAGGAGTCCCCCAGCTCATGTTAAGTGGGTGGTGCTTGCCGAAACAAGGCCCGTCCCTGCATGTCCCCCCATGAAACGCAGCAAGCGTTTTGCGGTTCACCGTCCAATGGGTATGCGATGGTGATGCCAAGGGTATGCGACGGACGTAGGCAGGCGAACTTCACGATAGCCGCTCTGCAGGAGCAAGGGAACACATCTACTGTAGATCATATCTACTGTATCAGTTGGCTCCTTGTTGGCTACGGATGCCATCGCGAAACCTCCGCATGCACCCGAAACTCAGCCCCCCCAAAGCCGCAAAACATCTCAAAAGTCTCCCAGCAGCCCCAACATCCGTAAAACTACTCTTACAAACCCAAGGAGTCCAACCCATCTCCCTGCCTTCAGAGCGGCTTGAAGGTCTTTCGCCTTGGAACGCCGCGCCAAGAGGAGACCTGCGCGTGGACTGTTTGTTCTTTGTGGGGGGGGGGGGGGGGTGCTGGGTCTGTCTGGGTCTCTGGGGCTTCCGGCATGGTTTTTTGCTTCCAGGGACACGCCGCTTCCGCTGGGCGGCCTCTGCTACGCACTGAACGGGAGACTCTAGCCTTTCCGCTGCCACATTTAAAGATGTGGCGCACGCATCGCGGCTGACTGCCAGCTACAGGCAAGAGCTCGGTGGGCCCAGTGGGCCCTTAAGAAAATATGCAACTTACAAAATCAAACCAAGTCTTTAAATCGGATGGGCGCCGCCGCGCTCACCCCTGCACGACTCGATGTTCAAGAGGATCAAAAGAAGGCTTAGCGCTGGGACGCCTTGACCACATCCTTGAAGTCCATCAATGCCTGGTAAGCTGCCTTGGCATCCGCCGCATCTACCTTGGACATCATGTAAGGGCCCACATCCTTGCCAAGGTTGAACTTGTTGAAAGCATTGTACACGTCCATGGTCTGGGATGCTGGCACCGAAGCGATCATATGCCCGATGGCCGCATTAATGGCAGTATAATCGGCAAGAGTTGCGACACCCTTGGAGTCCATGTTGGCAATGGCCTGGCTGTGAGCCAGAGCACCCGATTTCAGAGCTGCGGAGTCCATGGACGCACCCATCTTCAACATCGTGTTGATCGCCTTGAGCACCTCCAGAGGAGGCTGGGTGGGGAGCTTGCCATAGACGTCGGAGGTCCAGTCGATTTCTTTCAAGAAGGGATAAGACTTCTCGGACAACACCTTTGCTGCGTCGTCGATCTTGTCCGCGAAAGCAGGCGCTGCGCCCAGCATGCTCAGTGCTCCTGCAGCTGCGGGCGCCATGCTGCGAGCTGGGCGAGCAGGCCCCGACACGAAGGCCGGGAGGCTGCAGAAGCAAACTCCCACGGCCAGGATCGAAATCACGCGCGCAGCCTTCGCCATAGCTTGCCGTCTGTGGTCCCTCAAATTGCCTGCTCTCTGAATGCCTCTGATCTCGAGCCCAAAAGCCTAAAAGCCAACCCCTCGCCCCATGGGCCTCGCCCCATGGGCCTCAGCAGCAAGGCTGAATGCAGACCCCGTTCTCCCATTCCTCATCTCTCAGCCAAAAGGGCCCGGACGAAAGGAACTGAAGACAGTCGCCCGGGCCGGGCCGCCAGCAGCCCACACCAACCTGGCGATGGTGGCACAGCTAGCAAAACTGTAGCACCAGTATCAAGTCTCCCAGCTCACGTTAAGTGGGTGGTGCTTACCGAAACAAAGCCCATCACTGTACCCCGCAACAAGCGTTTTGGGGATCACTGTGCCATGGGTATGCGATGGTGATGCCAAGGGTACGCGACTGACATAGGCAGGCGAACTTCACGATAGCTCTGCAGCTACCAGTACTGTATCATCTGTGGCTCCTCTTTCGGAGCAGAATGTTGAAACCTTGTTGCTGAGGAAAACCCATCGAGAAACCTCCGCAGCCACCCGAAACTCAAGACCCCTGAGCGCCTGAAAAGCCAAAGATCTCAAAAGCCTCTCAACAGCCCCAACATTCGCAAAAAAAACTAAGAAACCGCTAAGGAGTCCAATCCATCTCCCTGCCTTCAGAGAGTCTCGCCGGTGGACGCCGCGCCCTGAGGAGACCTGTGTCTGGACTGTTTTTTTGTTTTGTTTCGGAGGGGAGTTCTGCTGGGTCTGTCTGGGTCTCTGGGGCTTCCGGCATTGTTTTCTGCTTCCAGGGACACACCGCTTCCGCTGGGCGGCCTCTGCTACGCGCTGAACGAGAGACTCGAGCCTTTCTGCCGGCAAGTGTAAAGATGTCGCGCACGTGTCGCGGCTGACTGCCAGCCACGGGCAAGAGCTCGGTGGGCCCAGTGGGCCCTTAAGAAAATATGCAACAAAATCAAACCAAGTCTTTAAATCGGATGGGCGCCGCCGCGCTCATTCCTGCACGACTCGATGTTCAAGAGGATCAAAAGAAGGCTCAGCGCTGGGACGCCTTGACCACATCCTTGAAGTCCATCAATGCCTGGTAAGCTGCCTTGGCATCCGCCGCATCTACCTTGGACATCATGTAAGGGCCCACATCCTTGCCAAGGTTGAACTTGTTGAAGGCATTGTACACGTCCATGGTCTGGGATGCTGGCACCGAAGCGATCATATGCCCGATGGCCGCATTAATGGCAGTATAATCGGCAAGAGTCGCGACACCCTTGGAGTCCATGTTGGCAATGGCCTGGCTGTGAGCCAGAGCACCCGATTTCAGAGCTGCGGAGTCCATGGACGCACCCATCTTCAACATCGTGTTGATGGCCTTGAGCACCTCCAGAGGAGGCTGGGTGGGGAGCTTGCCATAGACGTCGGAGGTCCAGTCGATTTCTTTCAAGAAGGGATAAGACTTCTCGGACAGCACCTTTGCTGCGTCGTCGATCTTGTCCGCGAAAGCAGGCGCTGCGCCCAGCATGCTCAGTGCCCCTGCAGCTGCGGGCGCCATGCTGCGAGCTGGGCGAGCAGGCCCCGGCACGAAGGCCGGGAGGCTGCAGAAGCAAACTCCCACGGCCAGGATCGAGATCACGCGCACAGCCTTCGCCATAGCTTGCCCTCTGTGGTCCAACCTGCTCTGTGTATGCCTCTGATCTCGAGCCTGAAAGCCTAGAAGCCAATGCGCTCAGCACCTTGCTCATGTGTACCAGCAGGAGGCAGTGCATACTTCGTCGGGAAAGCGCTAATGCCATTGTGACGGACAGCAGCATGAATGTTATAGTTGTGTGCTACTGTCTTGGGAGGGCCAATATTTCGGATGATTCCAGGCGTGGGATTTGGGCGAAGGGTCTAGACCCAGAAATACTAAAACTTATAAGGATAACATACTAATATAAAAATATATATATATATATATATATACACATACATATATATATATATATGTATGTATGTATATGTATATATGTATGTATGTATATATATATATATGTATATATATATATATATATCATGGTTATAACAACATTAAGCATATAACACATAAATATCTATAGCTGAAGCCCTGCATCTTCGATTCGTGAGATTTATGCATTGCAATTACTCTAGCTACAAGTAGGTGGTCAACCCCAACATCCAAACAACAACTCTAACAAACCCATGGAGTCCAATCCATCTCCCTGCCTTCGGAGATGTGGAGGCCTCGCGCCTTGCAACGCCGCGCCCGGAGGAGACCTGGGCAACTTCCGAAGATCCCCTACACAGTGCTCGGGAGACCCAGCAGCCTTTTCACCGCCAAGTTTAAAGATGTTGCGCACACGTCGCGGCTGACTGCTAGCCACGGGCAAGAGCTCGGTGGACCCAGTGGGCCCTTAAGAAAATATGTAACTTACAAATTTAAATCGGATGGGCGCCGCCGCGCTCACTCCTCTGCACGACTCATCTCCGATCACTTCATCGTGGACTTCACCACATCCTTGAACTCGAGGAAGGCCTTGTAAGCAGCCTGTGCGTCTTCCGGGTTCACGGTGCCGATGAGGTACGCCGGGATTCCCTTGCCCGAGGCCACGGCTGCGGCCACGACGCCTGCCCAGGCATTGTAGACATCCAGCGTTTTGGCTTCTCCGGCCGAGGAGACCATGTGACCGATGGCTGCGTTGATGGCCTGGTAATCAGCTTTGGAGGTCAGGCCGTTGGCATCGATGCTGCCAATCGCCTTCGAGTGAGCCAGGACGCCCGCCTTCAAAGCAGATGGGTCCATAGCCGCGCCCATGTCAATGGTCTTGCTGATGGCCTTTGCCATCTGCAGGGGATCCGCTCCCGGGATGTTCTTCGCGTAGTCCGCGGTCCAGTCGATCTCCTTCAGGAAGGGGTAAGAGGCGTCTGACAGCTTCTCCGCCGCGTCGTCGATCTTGTCCGCGAAAGCAGGCGCTGCGCCCAGCATGCTCAGTGCTCCTGCGGCTGCGGGCGCCATGCTGCGAGCTGGGCGAGCAGGCCCCGGCACGAAGGCCGGGAGGCTGCAGAAGCAAACTCCCACGGCCAGGATCGAAATCACGCGCGCAGCCTTCGCCATTGCTTGCAGTCTGTGGTCCCAGAACCTGCTCTCTGAATGCCTCTAACCTCGAGCCTAAAGCCAATGCGGCCTATTGGCCAGAGCAGCCTCCAAGGCAGCAAATCAGTCGTGGCGTCCTAGGGTTACCACTTTGGGTTTATGTGCACTATAGGGTCTAGACCACGCTGGGTTCAACGCCCTGCAACTTGTTGCATCGAAAGTTTCATTCAAAAAGCTCCTCATCTAGGGTTTTGGCATATCTTACTGGTAGATTACACTACAAATTCAAATACATCAGGAATCAAGGAAACACGAAGGACTAATACTAGTAGTCATTGGCGTGCAATTTTAGGGCTAACGGCCCGGAACCTGCAAGTGCTGCCCCAAACGCTGAACAAAATGGGCAAATGCGAAGTTTCTGCTGCACCTCTGCCCCCACACACCCCTACCCCTGTCCATGACCCTCCCCTCCCGCCCTCACACAAACCACAAAGACAAACTGTCCCCAGGCTGCTGGCAGCAGAGTCTGTGGCAACGGAACAATGGCGCCAAAGCTTGACGACCAACACTATCCAAACAGCGACAACACCCAAAACAGCAACAACCATCAAATCTGAGCCCAAAGCCGTCGACGAGTCTGTGCCCGATCTCCAAAGCCGCGGGCCTTGTCTCCAAAGGCAACTCGGGGATTGTCGTTTGGGGCTTGGGTTTCCGGGTTCTCGTTTGTTGATGTTTGTTGTGGATCTAGGATGGTTTCGGGGTTTAGGGTTCAGAGAGTTCGTGCATGAGTGTTTTGAGTGTTTGGAGGAGATTCCCCGAAGGCCCTGGAGTCCTGGGGCCGTTGGGTTTAGGCCTTTGAGCCCCAATGATCTTCATAATCGGGCTTGGGTTTGAGGCTCCGGGTTCGGAGTGTTGCAAGATGCTACATGCACCACGAGGTGCTGCGACCACTGCCGCAAAAGCCCCTGCTGCATGTCGGAACAATGTAGCGGCAGAAGTCACCTCCAGACTCAGACACCAAAACATGATACTCACGGCAGCTAGGGCAGTTTCCGACTGAACAAGTTGGCGATGTCCGGTAAACAATTGAATCGTTGAAATTCACAGATGAAGTCGCAGCAGCAGCCGTTAAATAGTTTACAAGTTAGCTGCCTGCATACGTTTAGAAAGTGTATGAGATCATGCGATGCCTATCGCGCATGTTCAAGAGGATCAAAAGAAGGCTCAGCGCTGGGACGCCTTGACCACATCCTTGAAGTCCATCAATGCCTGGTAAGCTGCCTTGGCATCCGCCGCATTTACCTTGGACATCATGTAAGGGCCCACATCCTTGCCAAGGTTGAACTTGTTGAAGGCATTGTACACGTCCATGGTCTGGGACGCAGGAACAGAAGCGATCATATGCCCGATGGCCGCATTAATGGCAGTATAATCGGCAAGAGTCGCGACACCCTTGGAGTCCATGTTGGCAATGGCTTGGCTGTGAGCCAGAGCACCCGATTTCAGAGCTGCGGAGTCCATGGACGCACCCATCTTCAACATAGTGTTGATGGCCTTGAGCACCTCCAGAGGAGGCTGGGTGGGGAGCTTGCCATAGACGTCGGAGGTCCAGTCGATTTCTTTCAAGAAGGGATAAGACTTCTCGGACAGCACCTTTGCTGCGTCGTCGATCTTGTCCGCGAAAGCAGGCGCTGCGCCCAGCATGCTCAGTGCCCCTGCAGCTGCGGGCGCCATGCTGCGAGCTGGGCGAGCAGGCCCCGGCACGAAGGCCGGGAGGCTGCAGAAGCAAACTCCCATGGCCAGGATCGAGATCACGCGCGCAATCTTCGCCATAGCTTGCCGTCTGTGGTCCCTCTTCGTGCTCTCTGAATGCCTCTGATCTCGAGCCTAAAAGCCTACAAGCCAATGTGGCCCATGGACCATGCAAGGCTGAATGCAAGCACCCTTCTCCCCTTACTCATTGACCATCTGTCCAGACTGACAAGGGCCCGGGCACAAGGAACTGAAGACAGTCGCCGGGTTCGGGCCGCTTGCAGCCCACACCAACCTGGCGAGGGTGTCACAGAAAGCAAAGCTGTAGTGCCAGTATCAAGTTCCGCTGACCGAAACAAGGCCCAACCCTGTACCCCACTCCACGCAACAGTACTTTGGGGGTCACCGTCCAATGCGTATGCGATGAACTTCGCGATAGCTCTGCAGAAATACTTCGCAGGCACCCGAAACTCAACACCTCCAAGCCCCTCCAAAGCCGCTAAATGATCTGGAAAGCCTCTCAAAAGCCCCAACATCCACACAACAAGTGTAACAAACCCATGGAGTCCAATCCATCTCCCTGCCTCGGAGATGTGGAGGCCTCGCGCCTGGGGACGCCGCGCCCGGAGGAGACCTGGGTGACTTCCGAAGATCCCCTGCGCACTGCTCGGGAGTCCCTGCAGCCTTTTCACCGCCAAGTTTAAAGATGTTGCGCACACGTCGCGGCTGACTGCTAGCCACGGGCAAGAGCTCGGTGGACCCAGTGGGCCCTTAAGAAAATATGTAACTTACAAGTTTAAATCGGATGGGCGCCGCCGCGCTCACTCCTCTGCACAACTCATCTCCGATCACTTCATCGTGGACTTCACCACATCCTTGAACTCGAGGAAGGCCTTGTAAGCAGCCTGTGCGTCTTCCGGGTTCACGGTGCCGATGAGGTACGCCGGGATTCCCTTGCCCGAGGCCACGGCTGCGGCCACGACGCCTGCCCAGGCATTGTAGACATCCAGCGTTTTGGCTTCTCCGGCCGAGGAGACCATGTGACCGATGGCTGCGTTGATGGCCTGGTCGATGAAGGTTTAACGTCTTCAAAGCACCTGGCACCGAGGCACCAACGGCACTTCTGGACGAAGAGGGCCCGAAGGCCTCACCAAAACAGAAAGCTTGCCTGAGGGCCAGCTGCACCAGGTTGACAGGTAGTTGCGGTCTGTCAAATACCCCTCATGAGCCAAAAGCGCTCCGACTCGATGAAGGTTTAACGTCTTCAATGCACCTGGCACCGAGGCACCAACGACACTTCTGGACGAAGAGGGCCCGAAGGCCTCACCAAAACAGAAAGCTTGCCAGAGGGCCAACTGTACCAGGTTGACAGGTAGTTGCGGTCTGTCAAATACCCCTCATGAGCCAAAAGCGCTCCGACTCGATGAAGGTTTAACGTCTTCAAAGCACCTGGCACCGAGGCACCAACGGCACTTCTGGACGAAGAGGGCCCGAAGGCCTCACCAAAAACAGAAAGCTTGCCTGAGGGCCAGCTGTACCAGGTTGACAGGTAGTTGCGGTCTGTCAAATACCCCTCATGAGCCAAAAGCGCTCCGACTCACGTCACCTCCAGCTGGCGACGCCCAGGAGGCCGAAACCCAAACTGACCTCGAACAGCAGCTCGGACAAGACCAAGATGCCGAAGACGCTCACGAACATCTGCGTGCCGCTCACCACGAAGCGGCCAGCCCAACCTCCAGGCCCACGACGATGTCGGAGTTGCCGGGCGGGAGGAAGCAAAATATGAGCAGCACCACGCAGCATGCCACCAGTTGGGAACCCCTGTACGACCACACAGCGTGCACCGAAGGAGAAAAGATCCAGCACCTTGAGGAGGCAGTTTATGCATCCGTGCATACTGTTCTTCACTCACACATCCTCCGAGCATCACGTGGCGCTCCTCGTTGGAAGCGCCGTTGTAGAGCTTGATGGCCGCCTTGAGTACGGTCTCGCTGTAGCCCTCATCGTCGGGGATGAGGTCGTCGAGTTCATGCCGTTGCCCTCGCAAGAAAGAAGCATAGCGCTGGCGACGCCAGGCCTCTCGCATCAAGTGTCGCGCCTTATTTCGGGCAGGCAAGTCACCTGCCGACAGGTCAAAGGCCCCTGCCACAGCATGTTGCCAAGCGTGAGCTCCGGTCCTGGTAAACTGGAGTTCCTGAAGAAAAGAACCAACGGACTGTCCCCAGCGTCCTATGACGAGGCGACGGCCCTGTTCACGCCAGAAGGCGTCAGCCGCAAAGAAAGCTGAGGCCGACGCCAGTCTAAGTGCAAAACCAACATCCATCCAATGACCAGCAAGAAGCAACCACAAATCCCTGGACCCTTGCTGTACAACATCCAAGGCACGTTTCACGTTAGTTGTGAGCTTTTGCTGGTCCTGTAAGTCGGCGGCGGAGCAAGGACTCCACCAAAAACTCCACAGCAGCTGTGGTATGATTACAGTCCTATACAAGCGATGCTTAACGCAAGATACTACAGGAAGACACCCGAGCCGTCGAAGCAGAGCCTGAAACTTGTCGAGCCGTGGGCCCGCCACCTCAAGTAGGCCGTCCTCCCGAAAGGGAGTGCCGAGAACAGTGGCCTCAGCCGAAGGCTGTATGCCTTTTGCACGCAGCAACTGTCGTTGCCTGGCACTCCGCGTAACAACCTTCAACTTGTTTTGGTTCTCCTGAAGGCCGAGAGCCTTAGCAGCAGCAGCCCAAAACCCGATGACACGCTCAGTGTCTTCAGCTGACCTCGTCACCGCGGTCCTGTCATCGACAAAGATCGACTGGTTAAGAGCCTCGCCCATCATCTGTTGGAGCCGTGTCGCAGGCGCTAAGAGCAGAGCCGTGAGGGCCAGCGGCGAAGCAGGGCATCCCTGCGGCAACGACGACGACACCTGCTGTGGCTCAGGATGAACGAAGCTACCGTACTGGATCCATCGTCGCTGCTCTAACCAGGTCCAGGCCACAACTTTCAAAAGGTCTTCTGGGCAACCATGTCTGCGCAAGTTGTCCAACGCGAGAGAAGGGGCAACGTTGTCGAAACACTTCTCGAAATCAAACGAAATCAAGATGGCCTCCTCGTCCCACGAGGCTTCGATGTGTCTGAGTGCCTGCCAAGCATTGCGGCCTGCGATGCCTCCGTGAAAGTAGGGAGGGCACACCTGAGGCAGCCAGTCTCTCACACAAGCTCGAGCGGTCCATGTAGCAGCGACGACTCGGTACGTGGTGTTGAACACTGTGATGGGACGTAAGCGAGCAACCTCCGCAGCAGCACCGGTAACCTCGTCTTTGGGGATGAGGACCATGCGTGATTCACGCCACGCCACAGGAAATTTGTTCTGCGCTGTCCAAAGCTGGAGCAACTGAGCCAGCATGGACCACCACTGCACCGGCATATCTGCAAGGTTCTCAGCAGAAATGCCGTCAGGTCCGGCAGAGCCCTTGGAGTGGCTCCTCGCTCGCTTCATCAACTCATGCGCCTGCAGGGGCCCTTGGTCGCCGGGCCAAGCAGCTTGGGGAGGCGCATGCTCAGTCCACATCCGGTCCAGCTGTTCATGGAGATCTTCAGGGAGCGGTCGGCGCCACACTTCCTTCCAGAAGGCCACAATCAACTCGAGCGAACCAGCAGTCGAGGATGCCGTGGTGGTGACTCCGCGCACAGTGTACTGCAAAGCCGGTGCGAGGAGCCCAGCCTTGTTCTTGAGCCACCGCGCGGCCTCGCGCCCGCCTTGTGCCATCCTTGCCCTCCAGGAAGTGAGGTTGGCATCCCGACGCTGCTGACGGACCTTCGTGATGATCGCCTCACATTCGGGGATTGCTTCCTCAATGCTGCTGGCACGCAGGTCCGAGGGCCAAGTGGCTCGGATCTTCGCCATAACAGCAGCCGAGTCAGCAACCGGATGCTGTTGGAGCCGCTTGGCTTCATGAAGTCTGCCCAAGAAGCAAGCAAGTTTGCGAATGCGAGCTCCCTCATTCGAGCTTGAACCCTTGCAAGTACGGTCGCTAGGAGTCTCACAAAGCGTAGCAACGGAACCTTTAGGGCGGTAACCTCCACGACTGAAAGATCTACTGGCAGGGCCATCCAGCCTAGAGCTCGCAGCTTGGAGCGAAAGCTCCAGCTGTGCAGCAAGCTGCGCCCACTGGACGTCAACATCATCGTCCCAGTGCACCTCAAGATCTTTAAAGTGGGCTGCCACGGCATCCCTCCAGACCTCGAGAGGGACATGTTCAGGACGCGACAGGTCTCTAGTGCGGCTCAAAGAAAACTGTCCAACACGGTTAAAGCTGAAGCAGCCCTCGATCCACAAGCACTTATGATCGCTGATACGATGTTCCAGGAACCTGGCCGTGAAAGCGGCGTGAGGGTCGTTGGTCATGGCCCAATCGATGGCACGCGAGCCTTTCCATCGGGAGGCCAGGTAGCGGTCCTGTTGCTTAGGGCCAATGATCATGTATCCGAGTTCCTCGAGTGGCGACTCGCAGGGCTCGTCGTTCCAGTCACCCACGGCCACCAAGGAGTGTCCCGCAGCAACCGCATGGCTTGCCCACAGAGCAACCTCGTTATCAAAAGCGGCACGGAGGCCACCAGGTCGGCGCCACGCAGCCATGTATCGAAAAGAGCCAAAGTCTAACTGCAGCAATTCGCCTTCGTCATTGCACCACGTGGCCATCTGTTTGCAGCAGACGCCGTCTTTGACGCCCACACACAGTCCTCCTTTCCAGTTGGCAGGGCCTTGTCGGCGGGCCCCTTGGGTGGAGGGCACACACCACACTCTGTATCCCATCTTGTTAGCACGTCTGGTGAGAGCCGCTTGCTCAGACGGACTTGCGCGAACCTCGGCCAGGGACCACACCAAAGGTTTCACCTCAGAGCTCTGGAGTAGGTCAAGGGCCTCAAAGGCATTGGTGCATCCACCTGCGTTCAAGTGAAAGCAACTCCAAGGAGAACGTACGAGGGAGGTGGACGGTCCCGGATTGGGCTCGATCCCTTCCTCCGTGACGTCTCGCAACCATTGCTTGAGGGGAGCCGTCGTGCTGTAGCCCTTGGCCTTGGTCATCAGCACACTGTGCTCCTTGTCAGAGAGGCCCCAGATACGTTTGAGCAACCGTCGGCCCTGAGTTCCAATGCTAGCATAGAGTCTCTGCTTGCCCGTCGTGCGAAGCACCCTCGCACGAACACCAACCCCTGGGCACGGAGTACTGAGCCGCGCCAGCGACGAGCGAGTTCTGGCCACATGCAAACATTTGCTACACGTGAAGATGATCCGAGCTCGATCGTTTTCACATCGTAGCACATGCCGAATGCGGTGACCAAGCTTGTGCTTCTGCAGCGAGATTTCGCGGGCCTTCCGATGATCTTGCAACTTCTTGGACAAAATCATACCCCAACATCTGCTCTGAGCACCACGATTCGCGTGGGACTTGTTCAGCTCCTGTGCCCAGGCCTGAAGGTTGGAGCCAGCCGTGGACTCCGGCGGTGCCTTTTTGCACTGTTGAAAATGCTTCTTGATGGATGCTTCGCGCGACCGCTTCTCCATGGCTGGGAGAACTTGTCGGCACCAGAAGCATGTCCATGCTGCCTTGCCCTTGAGTTTGCGCCGGTGCACGGCCGCAACGGTGGCCACCTCCCGAATTCGTGGAAAGTCAGAGGAGGGACGGCCAGGATGTCTACGAGCAATGTGAGCAGTGCGCGCTTGCGACAAACCACGGCCTAGGTCCTGGCAACCCGAAGTGGGCCTGATATGCTCCTTACACTCCTCGCAATACCATGTCGGGGTTTCGACGCTGCCAGAAGAAGCGTGAGGCAAGGTTTTGAGGGAGGCTTCGTCAGAGGCCTGGTTACGCGAGGTCATCCTCAAAGAAGCAGTCCTTAGGGGAGTGACGTCGGGGAGACTAAGCTTGGAGCCCGCGCTCGCTCCATTTGCACCTTCAAAAGCAGAGCTGAGACTGCCTCCGGCGAAAGTGTGTAGCGAAGGAGTGGGCGCGTCAGAACAACTGCACTTCTGAAACTGGGAGCATAGCCGCTTACTAGAGGCTCGACTTCTGGCCGGCTCCTCAGCGTACGAGTGAAGTGAGGGCGTGGCGTCCGATCTTGCTTGATTCCGCTGATGGGCCTCGGAGTTCCATGAGTGGAGCGAAGGCACATCAGAGGCGGTGTCCTTTCTACTGAGAGAAGCAGCCCTCGACTTTGGCCCACTTCCCTGCAAGACCTTGGGATCTGGAATGTCCGTTTGTCGCAACCAGCTATCCGGGACTTTCCCTTTGGTGGGGGGCTGCAGGAAAGTATAGTGGTCATCTTGAAGAATGAGAACGACTGGCTTGGCTCCAGCAGCCATTCTGGGAAGGCCGCCCTTCCAGTCCGGCGCCATGGTGCATCTTTTCCAAGCGGTCTCATTACGAGCTCTGAACCAAATAACAATCGGAATTCCTCGCTTTTCACAAGCAGCAAAGAGCTGGATACCGCATATCCAGAACGTAGGGTCCGCAGCTTGAGCAAGGAAACGATTCAGTCTACTGTCCTGGGTAGGGGCTTCCTCCTCTGGGGCAGTGTCAGCGTCTTCAGCAATCCAAGGGGCATACTCTTCGGCACGCTTCCTCATGTGATTGATGCAGGAGGCTCGCAGGACCGCTCCTCTCCTCTTAGCGGTCTCAGTATCAATCTCTTCGCCTTCGTTGTGAGCTAAGGCTCCGACAAGAGATCGGTATCCGCAATCGCCGTTCCCTCCAAAGTCTACCTTTTTCCATCCTGCCTTAAATGCCATGCTGATTTCATCGGCTGGAGCACGAGGGTGGCGATCATGTCCTGACGCATCAGTCTCCTGGGGCGACTGGTTCCTGGGTTCACTACGCGACCTGCTTCGCTTAGGAAGCTCTTTCCCATCCACGTTTTCCTCGTTTTGGGAAGTGGGGTCAAGCTGAGTAGCTGGAACCTCCGAGCGACCGCGATCAACAGTCTTGGAGTCAGTCCTAGCTTTAGCTTTAGGAGTAGGCTTATCAGGGGCCTTCGCGCCGGTAGACTCAGGCTCAGCAGTTCTGAACTTCCGCTTTGGGCCTGGCACAGCAATCTTTTCGAAAAGCTGGGGGGTCCGGGGAGGGGCTTTGACGACTTGTACGAGCGCATCGGAGCAGGCCTCGTCCTCGTACCACCAAGGGCCGTCTGCATTCTCCGAGGGTGGCCGTGCTTTGAGAATCCACGTGTTTCTTCGTTTACTCAAAATCTCAACGTCTTTCCAATCTTGCGACATCAGAAATTTCTGAACGGATTCAGGGTCCCAAGAGCGAGGCACACCAGTAACTTGGAAAACGCCCGGTTTTTGGGGTGGGCTGTCCGAAGGGAGCTTAACCATGCCTAAGTCCTTCCCGCCTCCAGCTCGGAACTTCACTCCCTGGTGTCTCTCTTGAGCCTTGGTGCGGACGCGGCGAAGGTAAGACTCGTGATCTTCATCTTTCAGACGATCCTGCCACAAGATCGTGTCACTTCTGGAATTCGTCCCAGTGATCATGAAAAAGACTCCGTGATGCCCACTGTAGGATTCGAGAGTGCGGGCATGGGCAGGAAGCATTCTGACATACCCCACTAAAACAGAAGAGTCGTTGCCGGAGTTCCAAGACCAGTTCCCTCCTGTGAACTGCGAGGCTGGAACTGCCCCCCAGGAGGCAACTTCTTTAACCAGCTTCGCCGGAGAATCGGACTTGCCTTCATCAAAGAAGCGACTTCGGTAGGCCTCCGGCGCAGAGATGCGCACTGTGACCTTCTTCTCTCCCTCAAACTTTGCAAAGTCAGTTTTGACAGCTGGCTTAGGCCATGTGCAAGTGCCTTTCGGGCCCAGGGCCCACAGCACCACATGCTCCAAGGACATAGCCCCCTTCGCTCTGCGAACTGTGACCTTGGCAACAGTGCCCTCAAAGACCTCAGTGCTGGTCTGTGGCGCGACGACAGTGAGGGAGCGTTCACAACACAGCGACTTCCAAAGGTCTCTGAGCTCGCAAATCTGTTCAGGGGAATGCAAAATTAACACATTTCCTTTGAAATCAGTGCCTTCACTCAAAGCTTTCACAACAGTAGCTTTCGTGACCGGCTCTGTACCGCGAGTCCACTCCGAGGACACAACGCCGTGAAAAGCAGCGGTGGGTTTGAAGGTATCTTTGCAGACTTTCCTAGAAGCTTGCGGCCACCATTCCCACTTTTCAGCGCTGGTCTGGTTCGCACTCCGCCAGCCTGCGTTGGTGACGGGTTTGGAGCGCGCGTTTCTCCCACTCCTCCAATAGCCATCCCAAGCCTCAGAGTCCTCCCACATCTCTTCACCCGCCCGGTACCACCAGCCCGAGGCAGGATCACTGACCCAGCCATCACCCTGCCAAGCATTGCCCCACGTAGCATGCGGGGAGTTCCCCCAGGTGGTGGGGCCATGTTCGGGCCAAGATTCCGTAACAAGCATATCCAAATCTTGATCTTCGTCATGGTGCAATCTCCTACGCTTAGCTTTTTCCGTTTGTTGCACCACACTAGCTTGAGGAGCGTATCTCCCCATAGCCTCGCACACAGCTTTCACTATGGAGTTGAAGGCAGCAGGGCTGATTCCAGTCTTGTATTTCTGGTATCTGACACGTCTAGTGCGATTGGCCCCACCCGGTCCAGGGTGGCTAGCCTCTCCAACTCTGGTTGCAACATATGGGCTCCACTTTCGTACGAGGCGCTGCACTCGCAGTCTGAGGGCGCGGCTCCTGCACCTCAGGCGGGCACGCTTAAGCCTGCGAGTTCCCGCAAACCGACACCTGAAGATACGTTTCCGCGGCATCCTGGATTGAGTTTTCCTAGGCAGCATTCGTTTGCGTACCCTCCGCTTGCATTTGTCATTCTGGGTCCTGTTCAAGTCTGAGGCCCTGACGAAACGGAACCAGAGGTGGCTCACGCAGGGCCAACAAAGCAGAAGTAGCAAGAAGATTGTCCAAGCTTCATGAAGATTGGCTTCAGTAATAACATCAACAGAAATGTAGATGCATTGTCGCATGCTGTGTAGCACACTGTGATCTCCGCTCACCTGCCAGGCACCGCACCTTAGCGAAGAGGCATAGCAAAGTCCCAAAAAGGCCAAGCTTGATGTGACCCTTGTGGAAAAGCAGCGGCAGGCCACTGGCCAAAGAAGGTTTGCAACAGACCAGCACAGAAGTCCTAGCAAGAAGACCGTCCAAAGCGCAGGGAGGTGCGCTTCAGCATTCCATGAGAGGTTGAAGTACATGAGCAATCTGTCAACAACAAGGTTGGTCCTACAAGTATGCCACAAGCCTGAAACAAGCCAAGAGGCAAGACTGACACAGAGGTAGACCGAACCAGTGGTGACAAGGCTGTGACAAAGCGGACGTAACACTAGCCAAACAAGGCCAGTGAGCGACCAGCACAGAAAAGCAAGCAGGAAGAGCGTCCAAAGCGCAGGAAGCTGCGTTTCCATTGACAGTGACAGAAACAAGTTAAGCCCAAAGCTGAAAACACGATTCTGCCACAAACACGTGGTAAGCCAGGAGGCACATCTGATACCTAGGCAAAAGATACCTAGCATGGCAAAGCTGCGAAAGCAAGCACGCATCACAAGCCAGACATGACTCATTATCGGCCAGCTCAGGAGTCCGAACAAAAGGGCCGTCCAAAGTACGGGAAGGTCATTCTCAAGATCCAAGTTGCATCTGAGGTGCGTACGCGCCCATTTCAAAGGCATGCTGAGGTCTAGGCTCCCAAGCATTTCCCATGCGACGGCTGGGCGGGTGAAAGTTAAGCCTACACCCGAAAAACCCAAGTCAAAAAGAAAGCGTTTCTGAACAAAGACCAAGCGGCTGAAACCAAGTAGTCGCGGGTCGTCGTCATCACTATCGCCCGGCAAGACGTAACCATCCGGCCAGGTTGGAACTGCTCCGCACGCCATGGCTGACGAATTGCCATAGCACAAGGAGGGAACTAAGGGGCAGCCCGAAGGGCAGTGGTCATAGAGACTCTTTGGTCCCTCTAGGCATACAGCCTGCCCAGCAGAAGCGCGCAAGCAAAGCATCAGGCAAAGAAACCAAAACCAGGTCCCCGAAACCACACCACCGAAAAGAACCCGAACAAACCCACCTACGGCGGTGGCCATCCAGGCTCTTTGTGACTTGCCATAGGTATGCCCACGGCGATGACTCGATTTTTCTTTTTCTTTTCTTTTGATAAGGGCTTCCGAAGCCTCTTCATTCTTTCTTAATTCGGCCCACACAGCCTTTTTCTTGCACTCTTTTCTTTTTAATTTCTTAATCCTCACAAAGGGGAAACAACACGTGTGGATAAGCCCAGACACGTCTGACTGTGCACATTTCGCAACTCCAAGGCGAAGGAGTCCCGCGACCACCGAGGCAAATGCCAGGAGGTAGTGCACATGGTCGCCGTTGATGGCCTGGTAATCAGCTTTGGAGGTCAGGCCGTTGGCATCGATGCTGCCAATCGCCTTGGAGTGAGCCAGGACGCCTGCCTTCAAAGCAGATGGGTCCATAGCCGCGCCCATGTCAATGGTCTTGCTGATGGCCTTTGCCATCTGCAGGGGATCCGCTCCCGGGATGTTCTTCGCGTAGTCCGCGGTCCAGTCGATCTCCTTCAGGAAGGGGTAGGAGGCGTCTGACAGCTTCTTGGCCGCGTCGTCGATCTTGTCCGCGAAAGCAGGTGCTGCGCCCAGCATGCTCAGTGCTCCTGCAGCTGCGGGCGACATGCTGCGAGCTGGGCGAGCAGGCCCCGGCACGAAGGCAGGGAGGCTGCAGAAGCAAACTCCCACGGCCAGGATGGAAATCACGCGCGCAGCCTTCGCCATAGCTTGCCGTCTGTGGTCCCTCAAATTGCCTGCTTTCTGAATGCCTCTGATCTCGAGCCCAAAAGCCTAAAAGCCAACCCCTCGCCCCATGGGCCTCGCCCCATGGGCATCAGCAGCAAGGCTGAATGCAGACGCCGTTCTCCCATTCCTCATCTCTCAGCCAAAAGGGCCCGGACGAAAGGAACTGAAGACAGTCGCCCGGGCCGGGCCGCCAACAGCCCACACCAACCTGGCGATGGTGGCACAGCTAGCAAAACTGTAGCACCAGTATCAAGTCCCCCAGCTCACGTTAAGCGGGTGGTGCTTACCGAAACAAGGCCAATCCCTGTACCCCCACGCAACAAGCGTTTTGGGGATCACTGTGCCATGGGTATGCGATGCTGATGCCGGTACGCGACTGACATAGGCAGGCGAACTTCACGATAGCTCTGCAGCTACCAGTACTGTATCATCTGTGGCTCCTCTTTCGGAGCAGAATGTTGAAACCTTGTTGCTGAGGAAAACCCATCGAGAAACCTCCGCAGCCACCCGAAACTCAAGACCCCCGAGCGCCTGAAAAGCCAAAGATCTCAAAAGCCTCTCAACAGCCCCAACATTCGCAAAAAAAGCTAAGAAACCGCTAAGGAGCCCAATCCATCTCCCTGCCTTCAGAGAATCTGGCCAGTGGACGCCGCGCCCTGAGGAGACCTGCGTCTGGACTGTTTATTTTTTTTTCGGAGGGGGGTTCTGCTGGGTCTGTCTGGGTCCCTGGGGCTTCCGGCATGGTTTTTTGCTTTCAGGGACACACCGCTTCCGCTGGGCGGCCGCTGTTACGCGCTGAACGAGAGACTCGAGCCTTTCTGCCGGCAAGTTTAAAGATGTCGCGCACGTGTCGCGGCTGACTGCCAGCCACGGGCAAGAGCTCGGTGAGCCCAGTGGGCCCGAAAATATGCAACAAAATCAAATCAAGTCTTTGAATCGGATGGGCGCCGCCGCGCTCATTCCTCCACGACTCGATGTTCAAGAGGATCAAAAGAAGGCTCAGCGCTGGGACGCCTTGACCACATCCTTGAAGTCCATCAATGCCTGGTAAGCTGCCTTGGCATCCGCCGCATCTACCTTGGACATCATGTAAGGGCCCACATCCTTGCCAAGGTTGAACTTGTTGAAGGCATTGTACACGTCCATGGTCTGGGATGCTGGCACCGAAGCGATCATATGCCCGATGGCCGCATTAATGGCAGTATCGATGAAGGTTTAACGTCTTCAAAGCACCTGGCACCGAGGCACCAACGGCACTTCTGGACGAAGAGGGCCCGAAGGCCTCACCAAAACAGAAAGCTTGCCTGAGGGCCAGCTGCACCAGGTTGACAGGTAGTTGCGGTCTGTCAAATACCCCTCATGAGCCAAAAGCGCTCCGACTCGATGAAGGTTTAACGTCTTCAATGCACCTGGCACCGAGGCACCAACGACACTTCTGGACGAAGAGGGCCCGAAGGCCTCACCAAAACAGAAAGCTTGCCAGAGGGCCAGCTGTACCAGGTTGACAGGTAGTTGCGGTCTGTCAAATACCCCTCATGAGCCAAAAGCGCTCCGACTCGATGAAGGTTTAACGTCTTCAAAGCACCTGGCACCGAGGCACCAACGGCACTTCTGGACGAAGAGGGCCCGAAGGCCTCACCAAAAACAGAAAGCTTGCCTGAGGGCCAGCTGTACCAGGTTGACAGGTAGTTGCGGTCTGTCAAATACCCCTCATGAGCCAAAAGCGCTCCGACTCACGTCACCTCCAGCTGGCGACGCCCAGGAGGCCGAAACCCAAACTGACCTCGAACAGCAGCTCGGACAAGACCAAGATGCCGAAGACGCTCACGAACATCTGCGTGCCGCTCACCACGAAGCGGCCAGCCCAACCTCCAGGCCCACGACGATGTCGGAGTTGCCGGGCGGGAGGAAGCAAAATATGAGCAGCACCACGCAGCATGCCACCAGTTGGGAACCCCTGTACGACCACACAGCGTGCACCGAAGGAGAAAAGATCCAGCACCTTGAGGAGGCAGTTTATGCATCCGTGCATACTGTTCTTCACTCACACATCCTCCGAGCATCACGTGGCGCTCCTCGTTGGAAGCGCCGTTGTAGAGCTTGATGGCCGCCTTGAGTACGGTCTCGCTGTAGCCCTCATCGTCGGGGATGAGGTCGTCGAGTTCATGCCGTTGCCCTCGCAAGAAAGAAGCATAGCGCTGGCGACGCCAGGCCTCTCGCATCAAGTGTCGCGCCTTATTTCGGGCAGGCAAGTCACCTGCCGACAGGTCAAAGGCCCCTGCCACAGCATGTTGCCAAGCGTGAGCTCCGGTCCTGGTAAACTGGAGTTCCTGAAGAAAAGAACCAACGGACTGTCCCCAGCGTCCTATGACGAGGCGACGGCCCTGTTCACGCCAGAAGGCGTCAGCCGCAAAGAAAGCTGAGGCCGACGCCAGTCTAAGTGCAAAACCAACATCCATCCAATGACCAGCAAGAAGCAACCACAAATCCCTGGACCCTTGCTGTACAACATCCAAGGCACGTTTCACGTTAGTTGTGAGCTTTTGCTGGTCCTGTAAGTCGGCGGCGGAGCAAGGACTCCACCAAAAACTCCACAGCAGCTGTGGTATGATTACAGTCCTATACAAGCGATGCTTAACGCAAGATACTACAGGAAGACACCCGAGCCGTCGAAGCAGAGCCTGAAACTTGTCGAGCCGTGGGCCCGCCACCTCAAGTAGGCCGTCCTCCCGAAAGGGAGTGCCGAGAACAGTGGCCTCAGCCGAAGGCTGTATGCCTTTTGCACGCAGCAACTGTCGTTGCCTGGCACTCCGCGTAACAACCTTCAACTTGTTTTGGTTCTCCTGAAGGCCGAGAGCCTTAGCAGCAGCAGCCCAAACCCCGATGACACGCTCAGTGTCTTCAGCTGACCTCGTCACCGCGGTCCTGTCATCGACAAAGATCGACTGGTTAAGAGCCTCGCCCATCATCTGTTGGAGCCGTGTCGCAGGCGCTAAGAGCAGAGCCGTGAGGGCCAGCGGCGAAGCAGGGCATCCCTGCGGCAACGACGACGACACCTGCTGTGGCTCAGGATGAACGAAGCTACCGTACTGGATCCATCGTCGCTGCTCTAACCAGGTCCAGGCCACAACTTTCAAAAAGTCTTCTGGGCAACCATGTCTGCGCAAGTTGTCCAACGCGAGAGAAGGGGCAACGTTGTCGAAACACTTCTCGAAATCAAACGAAATCAAGATGGCCTCCTCGTCCCACGAGGCTTCGATGTGTCTGAGTGCCTGCCAAGCATTGCGGCCTGCGATGCCTCCGTGAAAGTAGGGAGGGCACACCTGAGGCAGCCAGTCTCTCACACAAGCTCGAGCGGTCCATGTAGCAGCGACGACTCGGTACGTGGTGTTGAACACTGTGATGGGACGTAAGCGAGCAACCTCCGCAGCAGCACCGGTAACCTCGTCTTTGGGGATGAGGACCATGCGTGATTCACGCCACGCCACAGGAAATTTGTTCTGCGCTGTCCAAAGCTGGAGCAACTGAGCCAGCATGGACCACCACTGCACCGGCATATCTGCAAGGTTCTCAGCAGAAATGCCGTCAGGTCCGGCAGAGCCCTTGGAGTGGCTCCTCGCTCGCTTCATCAACTCATGCGCCTGCAGGGGCCCTTGGTCGCCGGGCCAAGCAGCTTGGGGAGGCGCATGCTCAGTCCACATCCGGTCCAGCTGTTCATGGAGATCTTCAGGGAGCGGTCGGCGCCACACTTCCTTCCAGAAGGCCACAATCAACTCGAGCGAACCAGCAGTCGAGGATGCCGTGGTGGTGACTCCGCGCACAGTGTACTGCAAAGCCGGTGCGAGGAGCCCAGCCTTGTTCTTGAGCCACCGCGCGGCCTCGCGCCCGCCTTGTGCCATCCTTGCCCTCCAGGAAGTGAGGTTGGCATCCCGACGCTGCTGACGGACCTTCGTGATGATCGCCTCACATTCGGGGATTGCTTCCTCAATGCTGCTGGCACGCAGGTCCGAGGGCCAAGTGGCTCGGATCTTCGCCATAACAGCAGCCGAGTCAGCAACCGGATGCTGTTGGAGCCGCTTGGCTTCATGAAGTCTGCCCAAGAAGCAAGCAAGTTTGCGAATGCGAGCTCCCTCATTCGAGCTTGAACCCTTGCAAGTACGGTCGCTAGGAGTCTCACAAAGCGTAGCAACGGA
>CAJNDT010000785.1:0-75000 GCA_905221615.1 Symbiodinium sp. CCMP2592
CTCTCACTCTTTCTTTACCGGTATATGTAGTTACAGGTATGTATATATATATATATATATATCAGTTTCTGTATTTGTATAGACATATGTCATATATAACCTCGTTTGGGTATCTCTTGAAAATGCATATAAACTCTATACAGCATAGTGCATATATACATATGTAGCATTTCTATTACTGTTTGACTATTACTGTATAAATAAATAAATAAATATATATATATATATATGTCTACACAGCATACATACTTATTTATAAATGTATATATATATATATATATATGCTGTCCATACATGAACAAACCCGGAAGTGCATCGAGAGCAGTTGGACTTGTTTATGTTGTCTATCTTGCATATATATATAGATATGTGTGTCATCTTTCTTCAAAGTTTGTCATTACAGGCATATGTTTTGTGCTGATAGTTGCATGCCGCATTGGAGCACATACACACAACATCTTAGTCAGTAAATCTGCATAGATGCATGACCCATGCATGTGCACATCGTATCCGTTGTCACTGGTTGCTCATCTTGAGGCCCAACATCTGTGGATGAGGTCAAGCAGTGCCTTCTCGCGAAGTTGCATGCGCAACGAGAGAGGACAGTGGGTTGAACATTGCAAGTCTATTGTGGTGTGTCATACTAGATGCAGGATTTTTGATTATATGGCTGCATAGGATCATGCTTGGATCCATGGTGGATAATGTGGACACCTGTCCGATGCTTCCTGCTGAAGCCGGTGCTCCATGGCCATCAATGTCATTGATTATTGAAATTTGGAAATTCGGTTGAGTGCTTCTGAATGCTGTGGCATAGCTGAGGAGAGTTTGGAGAGACAGAGGTTGCTCAATGGCTCCTCCCGCGAGGTGGCAACCCTGAACTTGCTGTGTAATTTTATGCTAGACCATCAAACACCTAATTTGCGAGTGCTGCTAGAGGCCTTCCCCAGCCAGATCAGCATCGAGGACACACCGGAGCATGGCAAGCCGATCCTTGCCTTCAGCAAGCATCTTCATATACGCATGATGATAGAGCATGAAACTTAACTGAAATGTGCCATGCCTCTTGCAATACCATGCCTGCCTACTGGAGAGATTTGCAGAGTGGTTCGTCTTTCTTCCATATGTAACAGTTGCGCATACAAGTGCTCAAATCGCATTGCTATCATATGACTGTGTAGCAACAGTGGGTCCAGAATAAAAGGGACCAGTAGACAAGACCGATACGGAGTTAGACGAGTGGGGAGAACTGTAGTGTAACATATACATATATAGATATGTGCATGGTCTGATCACATCTATATGGGTGCTATTTCTGAGATGAGCATAAACTTCATCTTCAAAGCAGCATCCTTGTGTGTGTACGCGGTTCTATATGTTGTGCATGTGTCCTAAGTTTGGTTCAGTGTCACACTGGGAAGTCAAATCAGGTTCAATGTGCCGATCGGAGTCTACATCGAATGATAGCTTGTGTATATATGGATATACACATATATATATATATATATATACATACATACACACACACATATATATATATATATAGATACATATTTGTATATATATCTATATATATATATATATGAATATTTATTCATTCGGAATAGTGTCATATAGATAACCTCACTAACTGTATTTGTTGTTTACGAGGGGCCGCTTTGTGGTTTATTGAGATATGCCTTGAGACTTCCCATGTGTGCTGCATGGTTGCTACATGCGAGGCTGAGTCTGTGCAGCATATGTGGCATTTCGCAAGATTGCCTTATGCTCACTCCATTTATCTCCCTATAGATATAGATATATATATATATATATGGTTATATCGCCTTCTCTTTCCAGTGTAGAAAGATATGCAAATAAGTATCACACCAGGTTATAAAGATGAGTCTTTCTCTATAATAGAAGTATGTAGATGTGCTTATGGGTATCAGGATATTGATCCAGCCACAAACCTATTCATATGCATACATTCATCACACAGCTTTATTTGTTTCTAAACTTAATATCGCTGTATCAGCATCCATATCTAAGCTTAAATAGATAAACACACACACATATAACCATGTGTATATATATACACATAAATATATATGTAGAATACAGATATAACATATGTTACATGTAGGTATATGTATATTATATATACATATATATATATATATATTATTACATGTACACTGTGTTTCATTTGCTTGTCCCGAGGGATGGATGTGAGAGTGATGATCCGGACCTGACGCAAGTGGATGCGACCCGGTTCTATGATGAGGACATGCTTTGCAGGGCCACCGAATGGAAGGAGGGGGATATTCAGGAGCCATCCTCCGGCATCCACCGATCTTTGGCGATGGACTTTGATGCTGTGTATCAAGGGCAGCATGATGCGTTGAGCCGTGCTGCTGCTCCGATGGCTCCTGTCGAAGAGGCATCGTCATCGATGCATGGCCCATGCATGGAGACCTTGCTTGAGGATGCAGATGGGCCAAAGAGTGCAGAGGAGTCCCAGCAGGAGCCAGAGATTGCGGAGGAGCCCGAGCCGGAGATGGAGAGTGCAGAGGAGCCTGAGCCCAGTTCCGGGGTTTGTGGTCCTATGCCATTGGAGGTTTTGGCGCCAGAGCCATCGGTCCATGGAAGTGAGTCGAGCTGCGGCAGAAGATGCAGGAGAAGAATCGCGCTCGCGGCGGAGGTCGCGGTCGCTCCCGTGGCCGTGGCAGGGGCAGGGGTCGAAAGGCACCGCCGCCCAGTGAAAATGATGAAGAGAATGAAGAGTTGGTAACTCCGAATGCCAGAGGGGCTGCAGTGCCAGAGGAGACACCCATGGACAAGGCTTGCAGGACGAAGCGCGGTGCTGCCTCGGAGGAGCCTGTGGAGCCCAAGCCCAAGCGGGCGAAGGCAGCAGCGAAGAAAGGGGCGGCCAAGAGAATGATGAAGCGACCAGCTGCAGCCAGACGCATTGCTGAGGAGCAGCCCGTCCATGCTGAGGCAATCGTGCCTGAGGCAAATGGTGCAGAAGCTTCCATGCCTGATGCAGATGGGATGACCGAGCCAAGTGTGCCAGAGCCGTTGGATGATGCAGAGCCTGAGCCAAGAGTGGTTGAGCCGTTGGCTGATGCAGAGCCTGAGCCCAGAGTGCCTGTGCCATTGGCTGAAGAGCCGGAGGAGGCACCCATGGGTGGTGATGGGCATGAGGATGTGCCGGACGAGGTGCCACCGCGCGGTCGTGGTCGTGGCCGTGGTCGCGGTGCCAAAGGCCTTTCCGAGGAGAATCGCAAGATTTGCAGGGCGCTGCTTGTCTGCTTAAAGTGTTGTGCAAGCTGTTGTTCACCAGATGTGCATTTTCTGTTTGCTCCACATATTAATACATATCATATCATATCATATCATATCATATCATATATATATATATATTTATATTTATATAACCTACATATATCTGTATGTGTATACAAATCATATTCAGAGTACAGAAGGGGGAAGTATATCATTGCAGAACCGCTATAGTCCTTTACCAATATATGACCATGTATAGTACAATATGTATGTATGTATATGTGTATATGTATATATCATGTAGTCCTTGATATGTGGAATATAGAGCATTTTACACCATAACATGTTTATGCATCTATATATATATATATGCATGTGTTATCGCTCTATGGACGATTGAAGCCTTTGTCCTAGCAGCTTGAAGCAAACATTGAGGAGTGTATGTATAATAGGCATGTAACACGTGTCTGTGTATGATATGAACACACAGATATACAAGCACACAAGTACATGCATATATACAAATGTGTGCTTACACATGTGCCCAAATGTATACATGCAGACATGATTTTCTGGCCATGCAAGTATATTCTAGACATCGGCATGAGCAGACATACACACGTGCGTGCACCAAGACATAGACACATGTATGCATTGACCCACCCCTGCATGCAGTCATTCATGCAGGCATTCAGGGAGTCATTGATATTCAATGCTGTTCGTGCATTCAGCCGTGCACTCAAATAATCAGCAATTTGATTCATTCATTTGTGTGTTCCTTCGTTCAATCCTCATATATCTTCAAGGTGGTGCATGGGTTTTCTGCTCTGGGCATCTTGTCCTATAGAAATATGTACACATGTCATATACTGCTTATGTTTGTCTAAACAAAGCCTTATCCCTTTGCCCGACACCAATCTTGTGGACTGAGATGTTTCAGCTGCTTCTGCGCAGTGTGTCATGTATGCAGGGGGGGAGCTGAGTCGTCGCTGGCCTATGTGACGTGATCTGAGCATCTATATCTCTACATGTAGATATACAGTGACATAGATATTCATATATATATATATATAACGTATCAATATATATATATATATATATATATATATATATACATTTATATATCTATATTTACATACATCAAAATCAGACAGAAGTCTAGTCCAGCATGTAACCTTCACACCTGCATCTCTTCTGATCTGCACTATATATAATGTGTACATATATACATCTACTATAGAGACATCCAGCAAGACATATACGCATACAGTCGTATGGCACATAAGCATAAAATCAAACATATAAATATGTATATATATATATATATAATATACAAGCATGCATCAAAATGCAAAGCATTAGCAATGCGCTGATCCGGGTGCTGAGAGTCTGTGTGTTACAATGTTGCAGGCTGGTCCAGCATGGGCGGAATTACAAGCTGGAGCTGTATTGGACCAGGAGTGTGATCGGAGTTCGCCAGAAGAATGGCCCACAGGTCTGGAGCATGAGCTTCAAGAATTTGAAGGTCGGCATCCTCGTGGCCAACGAGATTGTGCCCTGGTTCAGATGCAATATGTAGAGAGATGCTGATCTGAAGAATTGGTAATCCCAATCATGTGTTGATTATGAACTGCTCAGGTCTCCCTGTTGGATCGTGATATGAACATCCATGGTGAGGAGATGACGAATACCATCAGGAACTTCCGTTCAGAGCTTGAGGAGCAGTATGGAGAAGTTTGGCCGTGAGCAAAGCTCATGTGAGCCTCGATTTTCACATGGAGGCAAAGGCATGTCTGTTCTATCCAGGCCCACGGGCCTTCAAGTAAAGTGGTCTTTGAAAGCAGATGGTGACTGAACATGCCTGGACCTTCAGATGGAGGAATGGCATTCTGTAGGGATAGTGCGGCTGTGGCGACACCCAACAGGGGAGGCAAGACCAGGCCAGCCTGTAGACCTTGCCCGCTTTTGAACCAGTGGTTTTACGACTGACTGGAGGGTACTGTGGTGTGCATAGCTTGCAAACCTTACATGCCAGATGGGGCCCTCCATATGACTTCGCAGATCTTGATGTGTGCTCGGAAAGAAACAGCTGAGTGTAGTAGCATTTTTCAAAGCTTCAGTTCATGTGCATTCAGCCCATCGAAAAGAGTCAGTGCAGCTCACATGTACAAGTTCATTGGTGTGGTGAGGTCTCAACCAATGCCCGGCAACAAGCGGCTGCTGAAGCTAGCTTCTTTGTCGGATACAGGTGCGCTGAGATTTGCAACCGGTTTGCTCGATTGTCATACTGCTCGGGGACAAGAGACATAATCACGGTGGTACTGCATGCATCTGTGGTGCTGCTACAGGAGCTGATGACCGGAAGAATGCCCTGTCACAAGGCTCGCCATGTCTTTGGATTCGGGGGATGATGGGACAAAATCCGTACCTCTGTGTGCATGTGTGATTATAGACTTGCTGCTGTTCTATAGGTTCCATGCATACACTTGGTATGTGTTTGTATTTCGGACTTTTACCAGTGCTAGTTCAGTATGAAGCAGATGTGCATACGTAGCATTACACATACATCTTGTGTGTGTATATATATATATATAGTATATGTGTATGTATTTGGATCTGCATGTGAATGTCTAGGTATTGCAGATAGTTGTTGCTGGGATGGAACGATGTGTGCAGTCACTATAGGTGTTCTAGGTGTTCTATCGATTTCTGGTAGGTATAAATATATATATATATATATATATATATATATATATATATACATGTATATATATATATATATATATATATGTATGTTGGGTTCTATAGAAATGAGACAGAATGGAGCAGCAATTCTAGATTGTGTAGATGTCGTGAGACGGATCCTGAAGTAGACATGCAATCGACGCCATATATATATATATATATATATATATATATATAGCTCTGCTCGAGTGTGAAGAAACAAGTGCACTTCGGCTGGCCAGGTTCCAAGCGCAAGCCTGGTGATGGAGCTGTAACAAACATTTCGCTTAGGAGTGTGTTGCCCTGTAATCCTGTAGATGAGCTGTTTGCCACATGATTTTGTATAGTATGGAACAAATGTTCCACTGTGGTGTTTAGGCTCAAGGGACGCACCCAAGACAGCCGTGCGCCCGAGGAAAAGTGAAGTACGAATATCTGTGTGAAGTGAAAGGGTCCGGAACGTACCCGTAAAGCGTTTTATGGTAGCGGAGCTGAAGGCCAGGACCTTCAGCTGAAGAAGAGCCCAATACAAGGAGAAAAGAGCCTAGGGCCCCAGTGTCACGGAAAGTGAAAGATAGGAAAGTTGAATGGCCACGCCAAGTCCAGCTGGAGACGCGGATTTGCCTGTGTCCCTGGTCACGGTGGTCAAGGAGGAGATACACCAAGTGATACGCCAATGGCGATGCCTGCACCAGAAGGAGTTGCAGGAGGATCCCTTCAGGCCCTGATAGGGAACCTGTCGGCAGCAGCGCAAGCTTTGGCTAGTGCTGCAGGTACAGGAAGTACCAGGAGTTACGACTCTGCAGCTAAGCTGGTAAAGAGTCCGGATGTATTCGCTCCAAAGAGTTTGGAGGAGGAAGTTTCACAGTGGCCAGACCGGAGTTTCAGTTTCAAAGTGTTTGTGGGCTTCATTGATCCCACCTATGCAGAAGAGTTGAAGAAAGTGGAGCTGGCACCACCAAATCCAGCAGATTATACAGTTGGTGAAAGAGAAAGAAGTACAAAGCTGTATGCGATTTTGGCCTCGTATCTTAGGAACAGGCCACTAAAGTTATTGAAGTCAGAAGGAAGTCCAGATGGATATTCTGTCTGGAGGAGACTGTTTGAAGAGTTGGAGCCGTCAAGCCGAACAAGAGGGCTGGCAATGGCTCAAGCTCTAGTGAGCTTTCCCCAGATGACGAAGGGGACTTCTATCTTAGACTATCTGCCTACCTACGAAAAACTGGTTGCGGAAGACGAAAAACTGTCCGAAGGAAAACCATACGATGAGAATTTGAAAATCGGAACAGTACTCAAAGGTTTGCCAAATGAGTTGAGGAAACATATCCTGATAGGATTGACCCCTACGACGAAGTACGCAGACATCAGGAAGAAGTTGCTTGAGTATGAGAGGAGTACCCAATCGTGGAATGCGGAGAACATTTTGCAGTCTTTCAACATGGAAAGCGCAACGAAGAGTACACCCTACAATGGGCCACAACCAATGGATGTTGATCGAGTGAAAGGAAAAGGAAAAGACAAAGGGAAAGGATACGACAACAAAGGAAAAGGAGGAAAAGGAAAAGGATACGACAACAAAGGAAAAGGAGGAAAAGGAAAAGGGTACAACAACAAAGGAAAAGGAAAAGGAAAAGGATACGACAACAAAGGAAAAGGAAAAGGTGGTTATAGAAATGCACGAGCAGTGGACGCTGGTGGCTACGGGAAAGGGAAGTTCACAGGAGAGTGCCACATATGCGGAAAGACAGGACACAAAGCAGCTGATTGCTGGCAGAATCAAGGAAAAGGAAAAGGAGGTAAAGGCAAAGTGAGACAGGTAGAAGAGGAAGGAACCCATCAAGGAGATCACGAGAAGAGTTCCTCTAGCAATGCCCCTCCTGCGAAGAATGAGACTGGTCAAGTGAGGCAGATCACAGCTGAAGCAGCGCGACAAGCAAGAAGAGTAGAGATGACACAAGAGTGGAACGATGAGGATGAAGAGCTCAACTTTGTGAGATTGTGTCAAGAGTTTGAAGGTTTGGTTCAAGGAGAGCTGAGAAGAGTTGAGGAGTTTGATATCTCTTCGAGCGATGAAGTGGAAGAGATCGAGGAGGAACCGACTGATGGTTTGATGGAGTGGTACCAAGGATGGTGGTTCTTGGAAACAGAAGTTGAAAGAAGTGTGAGAATGGTTTCTGAAGGAGATGATGTGAGAAGAACAGCAAGAGAAGTGGATGCATGTGAGGTAGTGCTCGACAGTGGAGCTGACTGCCATGTGTTGCCTATGGATTGGGCAGAAGAAGTCGGAGAAACTTCGAACTTTGAGTACCATCTGAAAGATGCGCAAGGGAAAGTGATCCCAACGCTGCCTGTGAGGCAGAATGTGACGTTTGTTTTCACGAAGGAGTCTGGAAAGAAGTTGAAGATCACTGACAGTGCTGTTTGCGGCAATGTCACCCAACCTTTGTTTGCGGTAGGAAAGATGTGGAAGCTAGGTTGGGGTACGGTGAATGAAGATGGAAGATTGTGGCTGAAGAAAGGAAGTGTTCGGATACCGATATACTTCAAAAGGAATTCCTCAATGGCGAGGATGTGTATACGGAGACTTGAAGGAGAAGAGATGACGGTGCAGCCTGTGAGGCTGGAGCGAGAACTGAAGAATGAGTTGAAGAGTAAAGAAGATGAAGATGGTTGGTTTGTGCTAAATGACGGCACGCCTGCAAGGTTTGATTGGTTTATGGGGAAGACGTTTGACCCAACGGGTCAGTTCCCTAACAGGCTCTATGAGGGAGCAGGAGATGAAGGCGATTATTTTCCTTATAGGACAACCTTGCTAGGAAAGATGAAAAGAAGTGGAGAAAGAGTGTTGAACGAAGTGGATTGGAAGAGTATGGATTTCTTTGAGTGTACGGAGATCTGGAAGGATCGCGAAAGAGTGCAACTTGGGGCGAGTCCTCAAGCAAGGTTTGAGGTGATGGTCACCTTGTTGGAAAAGGGATTGAAGGAACCGAGTGACTATGGGTTGCTCACGAACTTGGAAGAGCTTGAAAGAGAACTGGCACAAGAAGGAGTGCCAATGGAGGTCACAGGAACCTCCTCAGGTTCGAAAGACAAAAAGGAAAGTGAGAAAGAGGAACCGAAGAGAGGAGTTCCGGTGATCGGTGAAGATGAAGAAGAAGTGATGGTGATTGGACCGATAAAGTTGACGCGCCAGAGTGAGTTGAAGGAGATGAAAGCGGCGTGCAAGTATCTGCATATCTCGAAGAATGGATCGAAAGAGATTTTGTGGAAAAGATTGAAGAAAGAGGTTGCGCTGAGCAAAGTGAAAGCGCAAGCCCAAATCTCTGAAGATATCAGAAAGGAGTTTGAGAGAGAGCCGATTCCAGAGGCTCTGCCTGCTTTGCCGAGCCCGGAAGAGATTGAAGCGCATGAGTTGACGCATTTGCCGAGAGCGCCCTGGTGTGAAGCATGCCAGGCAGCAAAGAGCAGAGAAGACAACTTTGAAGAGACGAAAGAGAAAGCGCAACGGCCCGTGTTTAGCTTGGACTTTATGTTCACAGGAACACAAGGAGATGAAAAGGAGAGAGATCCGCTTGCTATTCAGCTTGCGGGTGTTGACAATGACACGAAGTTCCTGATAGCTATTGCGGTACCAACGAAAGGAGGAGATGCGGTGATAAACCACGCGGTAAGTGAAGTGGTAAGAGTGTTAGCCCTTTTGGGTTACGCTGAAGTAGTTCTTAGAACCGACACCGGGCCAGTGATGATTGCGATAAGAAGAGGAGTGCAAGTGGCAAGAACGAAACAAGGTTTGAAGACGGAGTTGCAAGATGCCACACCTGATGAGCATCAAGGGTTGCCTGTGGAAAGGTATATCCAAACTGTGAGGAACCTTGCAAAGACGTTGTTGGCGACGGTTGAGCAACGAAGTGGAACGGCCATCGGATCTGATGTCCCCGCTTTATAGCTGGGCATACAGACACGCAGCATGGCTGCACAACAGGTTTCATGTTGGAAGAGATGGCAGAACTGCGTTTGAAGCAACAGTGGACCGAACGTACAAAGGGAAGTTGGCCCCGTTCGGGTCAGCAGTGTTTGGAAAAGCAGTGCCAAAGACCAAGGAGAAAGGAGAACCTTGGGAGAAAGGAGTCTTTCTTGGAAAGGACTACGCGAGCAATCTGAACCTGATTGGCACAGGTAGAGGAGTGATTAAAGCGAGGACAATGAGAAGATGTGCTGAGGCATATCAGCCGGAGCTTTTGCAACTTTCGGTTGGAGCTCCATGGGATCATCAGCTGAAGGCTTTGAGGTTTAAGAAGAAGAGAATTGTGCCTATTGATGATGGGCCAGGACTGCCAAGGTTGGCGGTGGAAACAGACAAAAGAGTAGAAGAGGAAAAGAGAAGCGAGCCTTCGCCGCCAAGCGACCGCCAAGGAAGCTCAAGTTCTTCTAGTAAGAGTTCGTCGCTGTCTGGAGCAACGCCAGAAGCAATGGACGACGAGAGCGATGACGATGATGATGATCCAGGAGAAGTGAGAACAAAGAGAAAAGCGGAAGATGAATTGGTGCCCGATGAAATGACGTTGGAGGAGTTTCAAAGAGAAGTTGCAAAGAGGAATGCAGAAGAAGAAGGAGAAGGGTCACCGAAGAAAGGACCAAGAGTAGACGAAGGAACTGGAGAGGTAGAAGAAAGAGTTGAAAAGGTGCCAAGACTTGGAGACGAAGCACGAGGAAGTGCGGCGCGAGTGGAATACCACATTCGGAGATTCGCCAAGAGCGAGGATCCCGAAGAGCATGGAGATGAGTATGTTGATCTCGACGAGACACAGCTGTTTCTGGAAGAAAGTCGAGAGTTCCAGAGCAAGTGGAACGAGAAGGTGTGTGAGACAGAAGAGGACCTAACGGTTACTTGGTCTCACGAGTATGATGATGAGCCACCAAAGTTGGAAGCTGAAGATTTGGAAAAGGTGGACCTGAAAGCGGAGAGAACAGAAATTGAGAGACTATTGGAGATGAAAGTTCTCAAAGAAGTGGAACTGGATGAGAATGGAGAGTTGAAGAAAGGACCGAATGGAGAAGAACCAAAGAGACTCAGTACAAAGTACGTGTTGGATTGGAGGCATAGGGACCTCCAATGGAAGAGGCGAGCCCGCCTAGTGGCGCGGGAGTACAAGTGGCTGACGGACTACGATCTCTCAGCGCTATACTCACCCACGAGTATTGGTTCGAGCATCAAGCTGTTATCAGCTTTGTGTGCGAGTTCAAGAGACTACGAGATGATCTCGATAGACATTTCGGATGCGTACCTTCAGGTGCCGCAGAAAGAGTACACGGTTGTCAGTTTAGGAGGAAAGTGGTACCAGCTGCAGTACACCCTGCCGGGACAACGAACAGGAAGCAGTGATTGGTTTGAGCACTTACGAGAAATCCTGGAGAAAGAGAAGATGGTTTCCGATGTGGGGTTACCAAGTTTCTTCTACAAGTTTTCAGAGACCCCAGGAGAAGGTGGAACGCTGATGAGTACACATGTGGATGATTTGGAAGTGTTTGGAAAACCAAAGGAGAACCAAGCAGTGGTTGATCTGCTGCTGAAGCACAAGTTGAAGATAAAGCTGGAAGGACCAGTGAAGGTTGGAGAAGGAAAGTGTACTTTCTTGAAGAGGACGTTCTTAGGAACGAAAGAAGGAATTGAGATCAGGATGGACGGCAAGTATCTTGAGAAGTTGGAAGAGATTTTAGGTTTGGGAAAAGCCCTGCCAAAGAAGTTGCCGTTTCCAATGGATTACGGAAGATCGTTGAAAGACGACACGCCCTTGGATGCAGATGAACATCATCTGTACAGATCCTGTGTGGGAATCCTATTGTATATGACACCGGAGAGACCTGATTTGGGATTCGCTACGAAGTGGTTGTCAGGGAAGTTGGCAGCGCCAACGCGAGGAGACTTAGCAGTGCTTAGGCACGTGGCAAAGTACGTGAAAGCGACAGCCCATTACGTGATAGAACACAAAGAGGCATATCCTGGAAAGAGTTTTCTGGATCCAAGTGATAAGAGAACTGAGGATGCCTACAAAGATGTTTTTACGGCAAAGAGTTTGATTGAGGTAGTGACCGACGCCGACTGGGCGACCGATCGTGAGAATAGGCAGTCAACGAGCTGCGTGTTGATTTTCGTGAACAGTAACATCGTTTACTTTCACGCGAGAAAGCAAAAAGCGACGGCTTTGAGCAGCTGCGAAAGCGAACTGGTGGCAGCTGTTGGAGGTTTGAGTGAAGGAGTTTTTCTACAGAACCTGTTGCACAGAGTTCTAGGGATTAGGCCGGAGATGGTGATTAGGATGGATTCTAGCAGTGCTAGGTCTATTCTTCTGAAGAAAGGCCTAGGAAGAACGAGGCACATTGATGCAGGACTGCTTTGGGTTCAAAGGCTTACTTCTGTAGGTCTTCAAGTGAAAGCGATAGCTGGAAAGGAGAACCCTGCAGATGTAGGGACAAAGGCTTTGTCAAGGAACGCTGTTGTAAAGTGTTTGGAGAGAATCGGTGTGAAAACTGGAGAAGAGAGTGAAGAGGTCAGGATAGCAAGTGACTTCAAGATCCCTACGAAGTATCTGAGAAGACTTGTGATGATGATGATGGTTCAGCAATGTGATGGACTAAGAGAGCAAAGCAGTAGAAGCAGTGAAGGTGGAAGCTTTGGTTTGGTGATGATGGTGATGATGATGACAATGGTCGTTATCTTGGTTTGCAACGGTAGCCTGTGGAAGAGTCTGGTTGGAAGTGCTGAATGCATGTTTTGTTCCGCCGCTGCCGTTTTTAACTCAAGGAAGGAAGTGAGAAGAAAGGAAGTGAGAAGAGAAGAAGTGAGGAGAAAAGAAGTAGAAAGAAAAAGAGAAGTGAAAAAGATGGCCGACGACGCGGCCCTCAAGACAATGATCAAGGACGAATGCCGAAGCATAGAGTCCGTCACCCTCTGCGAAAGAGAGCTCAAAAAGGAACGCGAGAGGAGGTTAACCCTGGATGCCCTATGGCCCGAAGTGCAACGCCTCAACCAACAGTTTGAGCCTAAAGAGGCAGCCCCGCCAGAAGCTGCAACGGCGGAGGTTAAAGTGCCTGAAGAGTTCAAGAAAACAGCCGAGGAATTGGCTGTAGAGGCACAAGGAAGCAAAGGAAGTGCCGAGGAAAGCCAGGCACGGGTTATGGAAGATAGAGTGAGTGAACTGAGGCAGAAGGCCTTGGATGCTTCCGAGAGGCGAAGGGGCCAGAAGGAAAGGGCAAACGATGCCGCAGAGAAAGCAAAGGAAACAAAAGAGGAAGAAGAGAAAAAGAAAGAGAAAGAAGAAGAGGAGCATGAAGCCTCTGAGAGCGAGGAGAAAGTGAGCTCGGAGAAAGAAGAGGAGGAGCAAAGCTCCGAAAAGGAAGAAGAGAAAAAGAGAGGCGAGAAGAGGAAGAGAAAAGACTCTGAGTCAAGTGATGATGAGTACAAAGAGATTATGAACAAGCTGGCAAAGAAGTCAGTGCTGGAGGAGGAAAAGAGAGTGCAGGACCTGCTTGGGCAGATGAGGGTTCTGCAGGAGAAAGTGGATGAAAAGAGAAAGAAATTCGCCATTTATGGTGATTTGTACACGTACAAACAGAAACAGAAGAAGCTCAAAGAGGACGAAAGAGACAGATTGATTGCAAAAGAGATAGAAGTAAAGGAGGAGCTGAAGCGGGTAGCGGACGAAGCGTTCGTTGCCAAGGAGTCCATAGAGAAACAACTGGACAAACTGAGAGCCGAGGAAGAGGAACAAGAAATGGAGGCTACATTGATAATGGACGAGGAGTCCGCCCTGCAGAAGGAAATGGACCGCTTGAGACCGAAACTCCATGCTGCACTGGAGGAGTTGAAAGCGAAAAGGAAGGAACTACAGGTTCCAGCGGGTGGACTGCTTCAAGGTGAAGCTGAGCAAAAGCTGGAAGAGATGGAGCGCAAGAGGATCAAAGAGATGAAAGAGCTCCAAGAGACAAAGGAAAGGGAGATCAAAGAAGAGATAGACAAGAAGGAAAAAGAAATCACAGAGCTGAAAGAGGCAAAGGACAAAGAGATTGGAGAACTTAATGAAGAAGTTCGAAAACTGAAGAAGCGCAAAAGCAGTGCTGGGTCAACGCAAGGCCAGCAGAACGAGGAAGCAGAGAAGATGAAAGAGGAGCGCCGGAAAATGCGCGAGACCATAAAGGAGCTGGGAAAGAACAACAAGGCCCTCGAAGATGAGCTCCAAGCGCTTAAAGAGGAAGGAAAAATCAACGAAGATCCTGATGCGCAAAGCCAGGCAATGGTATGCGCAGTATGTTCGCGTTTCGGACATGGTTCCGAAACGTGTTGGGATGCTGATTACAACTATACTGCCTCAGGGCAGTATGCTCCAAAGATGCAAAGGGAAGAGATGAGTAAGGAGCAGTTCCAATCCTGGTACAAGAGAAATGAGTTGATAATCCGAAGAGCATACGCGAACAGGTTGGAGACAAACAAGAAAAAGTACCGCACTGACAATGCGGAAAAGGGCAAAGGAAAGAAAGCCCAGCAAAAGAGCAGCTAAAGGAGAAGAGGAGAAAAGAGAAGAAAGGAAGACCAAACCGGAGGTCTATAAAGAAAAAGGGAAATCTGAAGGCTGTAAAGCCGAGAGGGGGAACTTCGTTCCCAAACGAGGAAAGAGTTTTCTAAAAGCTGTACGACAGCTGCACCACGAGAAGCCGAAGAGTTTCTCTACGAGGAGAGTTTAAAGAGTTTGAAGAGTTTTGTGGCTTTGGCCACCGCGAGTTCTTTTGAGGCTGAAAAGCCAAAGAAGTGAACGAGTTTGAGAGCGGCCAGTAGGAGTAGCTCTGTTTCACTCGTCTCACACCACGACAAAACGGAGTGCACAACGAGTGTTTCAAAAGGAGGAATGAGCGACTGTTTTGGGTTCGTTGCACCTCTAGGAAGGAAAAGGCGAAAAGAGGATGCACGAAGAGGGGGTAACAAACATTTCGCTTAGGAGTGTGTTGCCCTGTAATCCTGTAGATGAGCTGTTTACCACATGATTTTGTATAGTATGGAACAAATGTTCCACTGTGGTGTTTAGGCTCAAGGGACGCACCCAAGACAGCCGTGCGCCCGAGGAAAAGTGAAGTACGAATATCTGTGTGAAGTGAAAGGGTCCGGAACGTACCCGTAAAGCGTTTTAAGCTGGCAGTGCGCCATGGAAGGGTCGGTCTGATGCATGTGCTGAATAAATAAATACAAATATTAATGTATATATATATATATATATATATATATATGGGCATCTCTCCCTGCTCTTGCATACATGCACGTACCATGCTGGATGGCATATATATATATATATATATGTATATATATATATATATATATATATGCACTCGTGCCGAGGGACGAGGTACGACAGTGTATGCTAGCGCTAGTATCCCTTTGGGAAACATCGAAGGTGTTTCGCTAGAAAGCGTCGAAGGGGTTTTCCTCTGAAGCTAAACAGAACGAAGCTTGTCTGTTTGCTAGAGTGACTGCACATGGCCGGTGAAGCAGTGCTACTCCGTGGCCATTGCAAGTGCTGAAAGGCCCCCAGCTATTGGGGGGCAATTTTCGAGTGGGGGTAGGAAGGGGAACAGGGCTAATTAGCCCTGCTTTGGGTGCGCTGCCATGTCGGACAGCGGCGCTACCCTGGCGCCAGCCACGCCAGATGGCGCAGCAGCTACGGCCGTCGACTGCGCTACTGTGGTTGGGGATTCCCCGCCCCCGCTAAGTGCTTCGTGTCCTACTGAGGTCCCCACGCTAGGGGAGGACGATACCGCGGGGGCTCCCTCCGGGGAGGTACCCTCGTGGGTCCCGCAGACCCCAGCTAGTGACCCGCAGCCCGAAGAGACGGGAGTGCTCTTGGGAGGTGGAGGCAGAGCTAGATGCGCAAGCTACGGTCTAACAGGAACGTAGGCGTACGCTAGACAGGGCCTACCGGCATCTCTCCAGCCAAGGGTTTGGGGTCTTGGAGCTAGCTGTGGTGGACCTAGACCATGCGGAGGACGTCGCCAAGCAGCTAGCTCGGAAGACGCTACAGCCCAGCACGATCAGTGCGGCTAGGGAAGAGCGTCTGCTAGAGGTCTGGGCAAGGAAGCTCCGTGAGGAGCTGCTAGAGATACACGCCCCTGTTCTCGCTAAGCTGCATGGGAGTCTGGATCCTTCCAGGGAAGACACAGGCTTCTACTTTGAAGCGCTACCTGAGCTACTACAGGCAGTGGCGCCAATGGCTCCACGCCGCTAAGCTCAGGCCGCCCCCGGGCACCGCCGCGGACCTGGACCTGGTGGATTACCTCCTCGCTAGGAGTGATGAACCTTGCGGAAGCTATTATTCTTAAGGCTATCTCCTGGACGGAGAAGGTGGCCGACTTTCCGGTGGAGCTAAGGACCACTTTTGGTCGCCTGGTCTGGGCCGCTAAGGACAGCATAGTGGAGCAGCTAGCGGAGGGAGCCCCCTTGATCAAGAGAGCGCCCCGCTACCCCGTCTACATGCTGGTGCAGCTAGAGCTCGTGGTCATCAACCCCGCCCTGGCGGCGGGCTGGCGAATCTGGGCCTGGGCTAAGTTGGTCAAGGTCTGGGCCACGCTAAGATGGTCGGACCTACCATCCTCCGGAAGACCAAGACTTCCGGTGCTACGAGAAGGGTCAAAGAGCTACCGGTCGTGGTGTCAGAGCACGCCTTTCTGGTCGCTAAGAGCTGGCTGGTGACCGGCTTTGATCTCCTGAAGGCCCACGCTAACTACGCCCGGGACTACCTCATGCCGCGGCTGGGCCGGGCGGGGCAGCTGGAGAAGAAGATGGCTACCTATGCGGACGCTATGGTGGCAACTGCGGGGCTGCTGGCTATCATGGGCTACCCCCGGGAGGTCCAGGGCTATTGGACGGAGCACAGTGAGCGCTCGGTGCTACCAACAGGTTTGGCGCTACAGGAGTTCCCCCCGCAAGACAAGGATCTGCTAGGGCGATGGAAACCCGAGGGGTCCGACGTGTACGCTAGGTCCTTTGCGGGTAGGGTGTCCCGTCTCCAAGCTCTCTTCGCTAAGACAGCTAGGGGGGACGACCGCTACGACGAGCGTGAAATCGCCGCGGATCTCGAGTCCTGGCTGGAGGAAAGGGCCAAGCTAACCCACAGCCAGGCTATCCATATGGCGGCGAGGCTGCGGAAGATCTGGATGGAGGGCCTGCTATAGGAGTCCCGACCGAGGCGGAGGAGCTAGAGGTTCCCGAGGGACCGGACGAGCCCGCGGAACCGCTAGTGGCCGGGAGTAGCTCAGAGGCTTCTGCAGAGGTCGCGGAACGGCCCGCTAAGAAGCAAGCCAGGGTTCCCGACCGCAGCCAGGGCAGCGTAGAGGTCCCAGGTGCCATTTTCCGCCTGCACAAGGCGGGCGCTACAGGTTGTTGGATGGGGAAGCGACGTGCTTTCCGCAACGCTAGGATTCTTGACTCGGTTCCGGGGCCGCACGAGTACACACATGTGTGCAAGCTATGCTGGCCGAACCAAGGGGCTATCTCCGAAGGAGACGCTAGCGAAGGATCGCTCGCTAACTCGGAAGATGACGAGGCCCCAGAGGATCTCGCACCGGGGTCCGCTAGCAGTCATCCTTGAGCGCAGGGCGTGCTAAGCCGCCGAACTCGCACTCGCGCCAAGGCTAGAAAAGGCTGCTACCTCTCTCTCTCTCTCTCTCTCTCTCTCTCTCTCTCTCTCTCTCTCTCTCTCTCTCTCTCTCTCTCTCTCTCTCTCTCTCTCTCTCTCTCTCTCTCTCTCTCTCTCTCTCTCTCTCTCTCTCTCTCTCTTCCTCCCTTGCGAAACGCCGCTAGATTTTAAAGGGGGTGTGCTGGGGGAGGGGGGGGACCTTCGGGCGTGGGGGGGCGGGGGGGAGGGGAGGGCGGGAGAAAGAAGAGAGTGGAGGGAAACACGTTCTCGCTACATGTCACTTGCTGTGTGCCTGTGTTGTGCTTTCGTGTTCCGCTAGCGTCTTGCAGGAGGAGCAAGGAGCGAAGGCAGGCGCTAGGAAACCGGGGCCGGGAGACCCCTCTTCTGGCCACCCAGGGAACGCAGGAGCTAGGAGAGGAGCCAGTGCTTGCGCTAGGTCCGGCCTGCAGGAAGGAGCTAAGGAGCGGAGGAAGGCGCTACGAAACGTGCGGGTTTTTAAACCCCGCTAGGCTAGGCGCAGGAGCCAGTGACTGTGCTAAACCTCCTCCCACGGGTAGCCCTGCTTCGATAGCTTGGGGTAGCTAGATTTTCTTTAGCCCGCTCCGTGCCTTGGGCGCCGCTATGGGAGGTAAAGGCAAGGATGCCAGAGCTACGTCGCCCAAGCGCGCAGGGCCAGCGGATGGCCCCGGCCGAGGAGCCCGCTACTGGCGACTACCTGCCGGAGACCCTCCGCGGTCTGCGGAGGGCGCGCTACGGTTCCGACCTTCGGAGTGCACCGAGGGGTTGCACCGCTATCTCGACAAGCCTCTGCTACAGGAGCTGATCGCTATGTCGCAAGAGGCGATCGAAAAGCTAGACAAGGAGGCCCCCGGGGTCCGCCAACAGAGCCCCGCTAACATGATGGAACGGCGAGTTCTGTCAGCTACTAGCTGGGCCGACCTGTCCCACGACGACGTCGCTAGCTTGGACCTGGGGGTCTGTTTGTGCCTACTTTGTGTGGCCTGTGGTCTTTCAGGCAAATGAGCGTGAAAAGTCCATATGGCCATGAAAGGGTTTCAAGGGGGGGTTTGTGAAATTCACGCCGGGCCCGTGAAATTCACGGTGGTGTTTCACAGACATAGCTTGTATCATAGTATCAAACAGAGAGTATATTGAACTAAATGGACAACATACCCGAATCTAAAGAATTGGCTCAGAAATATCTGGCTCAAACAAAATCGGCAAGCTCGTGGCTCAAATTCGGCTCAATTTGTCACGTGAGCGAAAAAGGGTTAAAAAAAGAAACTTACCTTAAAATGCCCTAATCACGCTTAACCCTAATGACCGTAAGCCGGGAGCACTGCCCAACCATACACCCAGGCTTCGAAGCCCCCTTAACTCACCCCCGAAGCTTCTACCCAGGTGGCCGCTTGGATCTTAATTAGTGAGTATAATACGTACGGTATGCGTGTGCGCAGACACCCATATCGATACACACGTCATGTGGCGGAGGAGGAAAGGTAAGTCTTCCTTTAAATTATGGGTCGGTGCCATGCATATATGTTAAGTAGATATCTAGATAAACGTACATAGCGGGATAAAACAGTCGACTCAAAGAATACAACGCATGTCGAGAAATAGGTGGCCTAGAGAAGCTGATGGAACACTGGAGTATATATATATATATATATATATATACACCAAGGGTGTGGTATAGATACTTACAGCGATACCTATATGGAGATGTAATAGGCTAACATAGGCTAAAGTGTAATGAGTCTATGTATGTATACACATTAAATACAGGTAAATGGAAGCACATGGATATAGACATAGATAATGCTATAGGTGCACGTATAGACTTCTTTAAATGTAGGAAGCATACGTGTATGCGTGTGCATTCGTGAATAAGCCGCCAGTCTGTGCATATGTGCATCTGCATTTGCATATGTGAATATATGCATATATATATATATATATATATGTATGCATACATATATATGTATGCATCATACACATATATATATATATATACATAAACACATATTTGCTGCTTTAGGCTTACACACATCCAGGCAGCAGGATGTCGGAGTAAGCCTAGGCATATCAGGAGCTCTTATGACGACGACGATGATAGTATACAGATCTGAATACGATGACGTGAAGCTAGATTAACTGCATATGCACTTAACTGTGGCCATGTATAAGAGCACGCATACATGTGTCTGCCTCCGGATGTCGTGCCGATGCCTCTGCCTGCTTGCAGCTTTTTTGTACCCTTAACTTGACATTGGGCATTGCCAACTGAGACCTTCACTAGCTTCCGAACATGGGTATATATATATATACACACGTATAAACACGTGTACACGCATGCACATGTCTGTGTATTACGAAAGCAAAGATCAGGGCTTCAAGTGTTAATCTGTATGCATGTGTGTATCAATGTACACATGACAGACATAGACAGGCTATGTAGACACGTGCCTGCAGGTCTATATGTACACGTATAGGTGAGCTAAGTATACATGGAAAGACACATGAATAAGTAAACGTATATATATATATATATATATAATATACACATACACGTTTATGTAGACACCAGTAGTGGTAGTCATCGATGTCGCCGCCGATGTCGGCCTCGAGATCCTGATCCAGGTGCTACAGGGACCGGGCGGGACTTCAAGCCCGGGTGCTTCTGGCTGAAGGGCATGCCTTGAGCAGTTTTCAGGCTACTTAGGGTCGGGCGCGACAGTACCTAGCAGCTCATGGTCTGGTTGGTTTTTGGGTTTGGTCCTGCAATAATATAGGTTCATCTACTAAGTTTGTACACTTAAACCTCCACCCCGGGATCAAACTATATATGGGCTGTTTTAAACAAACGAAGATAACAGTTCAGAGAAGTATGCATATGAAGTGTATGTCTATATATTTATATGTATATATACACACTTCTCTACGTACTAATTTGGTAAAACGGAAACGAACTCAAACACAGTTAGTGGGAGAACGCACAAACACACCAGAACCAGACGTTGAGGACCCAATAACCTTGGCCTAGGCAAAAGCGATTTATGCCATAGGCTTGGGGACTTACTTAGTCGCAGTGGCTCCAGGTACGATGTTAGGGTATAATACAGACATCCTTGGCACAGGTGCTGTGGTTGCTGGATGACTGTGATATGGATGTCACATGGTACACCTGGCTCACATTACCGTGGTGTGCAATGCAATAAGATGCATTATCGTAATGCCAAGATGCATCACCGTTATGCCAGGCCCTTCGAGGACTTCGACGCGACACGTCACTCATCGGTGGAGGTCCGCCCTACCAGCCCTGCTTCTGCTTAAAGCTAAAGGGCTTATTAGGGGAGTTAGCCAGCGAACCTAGGAACTCACTAACTAAGCGCTTGTTGACGAAATTGCTGATGTATAGAAATATACAACCTATAACTACCTACCTACTTAACTATACTATACCTACCTAACTAAGTAACCACTAACTTTTTCACGGAATAGATAATTGACTATACCTATAGTCTCCATTGTAGTTCCTTTTTTTGGTTATCCAATTTTATGGTTAGGGCCCTATAATAGAGATTTTGGTTAACCAAAAAAAGGAACTACAATGGAGACTATAGGTAACGACAGAAGCAAACATTCTAAATGCTGGGTTTAGATCGAGAGGTGGCGAGGATTTCCGAATATGGAGAAAGCCACGTATTCATGTGCTTCGCTATATACTGGGTCGGAAAATGTTTCCTTTACGCTTAGCGGGGGGTTATTTGGCACTGCAGCTCCGTGTGCGTGCTTTGCACTTCGGCTGTGATTGCTGGTTGCATCTGAACATGCAGGCATATCGTCAGCTGCAGAAGTGCAGTCTCAACTACATCGTGTGTGAATACACAGTCTTCAGAGCTTAAGCATGTTGCAATACGAACGATTGTGTTTCAGATGCTAAATCTCTGCTTAACCCAAGCTTAAGACCTTCGCAAACATGCCGACTGTCATCGATCCGGACCTCGTCCAAGAGCTCGCCAAATGCTTCGCTGGGCAGCCGGCCTTGAAGGAAGCGGCTCGGACAATGGGATTTGAGTGGTCTTGAAATTCGCTTCATTATCGGGCCCCGGATGTGATAGCTCAGGCAGGCTTCAGCTTTGTTGTCGACCACTCGGGGAAGCTGTTCAAGGGCAAGCGATGCACGCTGAAGGATTTGACTCATAATCCTGATGCCCCTTGGCTAAGATCCTACGCATAGATCTTAGGTAGTCCCATGAAACACAGTATCTAAGGTCATCGTTGCTACCATGCAAGCCGTGCAGAAATCCAGACAGAGTTCCTTCACCGTCAAAGAAGGCATCCTTCAGTTTTATGATGCCAACAATTTGTGGCCTCGTGGCTTGAATTCCCGAATGGAGTGTATTCAAGATTGGGCTCTGATGATGGGTGATGCCATCAAGCGCTTGGCTGCTCAACTGAAACGGTCTGAAGTTGTCACGTACAGATACTTAGCTTACTCGGATGCTTCACGATATAATATGTCTTAGGTCGGCAGGATGCGTCGACTGATGAAGCGGTCTAGCAGCAGCAAGCTCAAGAAGCTGACTGGGTTGCGGAAACGGATATCCGCTCTGAATATCCCTGGGTTGGATGCTCGGTCCAGTATACCATTGCACATCTTGGTCTGCCCGTTTAAGTCTATGGTCAATGATGAAAGGTTTGGCCTAACTGTGGGGTTCACGTTGATTGTTGAGGGCCCCTGGCTTCGGGTATGCATTTAATATGTCGAAAGGCTCCTGCAGGTCTGAAGTTTGGAAGCTTTACATCCATCTACAGATCAAACCCAATTGGTAGCAATTCCGAAAAGTTTTGCTAAACTTCGCAGTTGATTGGGAATGCAAATTAAAGACCCGCTTGATCTACACAAAAGTGCCCCTCCATACTACGCCTACGCCCAGGAAGGACCACCAGCTGAAGGACAAGAAGATTCAGATTCCGAAGCGAATGATGATGACAGCGGGGCCTCCACTCTTTCAGGGAGTAGCACATGGAGCGGGTTTTCCTCGGCATCCCTGTCGAGCAAGGATTCGGTGATGAGCCGGGTGTGCCAGCAGTTTTCGGATCTTCGGTTGTACAACAAGGAAGATGGGAATCCTACTTTCAAGTTCAGACCTTCAGCTTCCGACGCGAAGGTGGTTCCAAGCTACGCTTCTAGTTCGATCATCCTAGCAGCTTTGCTTTGTGACAGGTATGTGCAGCTAGATGGCAATTGCATTTGTTGCCCCGGTTCTGAGCCCAAGGTTATGGACAGTTTGGCCTCGACATCCCCACCTTCTCAGCCTTTCCCTCTCAGCGATCAGTATGCCCCTTCCTTCCGGTTCCGAGTGGGTGCTAAACCTGCTGACAGTGGTGAGGCTGAGAAAGCACCCGATCCACAGATGCCATTGGCTGCTCCAAGGTTTAAGTTCAAGGTGACTAAGAAGGTGAGTAAGAACGTCAAGAAGAAGCCCGGCAATAAGCGCCGAAAGAACACCGTCGAGAAGGAGCACATTTATGGGGACTACGTTCCGAATAACTTTCTTGAAAGGGCCAAGGCTTTCATCGCAGAGGCGAAAAATGACGGTGCCACTCCGGCAGAAGCCCGCACAATGTGGGTCGAAAGCCGGGAACGAGCCGTGCTGTTGGCCGACATGCCTTTGAGCGAACTCAAACGCCGGAGATTTGTGGGGGCAGGAGTCCAAACGAATCCGTTTAAAGTTGCGGCACTTGGCGGCTGAACGTTTTTTAGTTACGGTGTTTTCGAATCTTGCATGAAATTACCATGCATGCAGCATGCAGATCGATGCTGAATGCTGAGACTTACCAGCAATCGGCAGCTCCAAAACAGCAGGTGCTTTCAGCGAGCTACCTTTTTGGAATCAGGATTTGCATTGAAAGCTTCGGGCCGAGCAGCACTCGCAGTTTCAGTCGTTGAAGCTTTTGGGCTACATAGCGTGTGACTGCTTTGCAATATGGTGGTCGCTGAACTGTTGCGGGCCGACGCGCCCGGATGCCTTGTTGTGGTGGTCCTCTTGCTGCTGTTCAACACAAAGATCCCAAAGGTAAAGGACCCCGATGCGGAAACTCTCACAAGCTATCATTCGACATACCATATGCACCTAAACGAAACTTAACGGGCAATCATATGTGGATAATCGTACCTCGTGACGAGGAACGAGTTACGACTATGTGTGCTAGCTTACCTATTACTACTCGAAGCTATCGAAGGTAGCTTCACTAGAAACGAAGTTTCGTTCGCTATCGTCGCTCGCAGGAGAGTTGCCTCTGACATGCGAAGACAGGATAGCTGTGACTTGGAATGGCTACGACGGTGTGTGACCGTGGCCATTCTGGATAAAGTCCCCCATCAGGGGGGGTAATTTTGAAGTAGTGGGGGATAGAAGGGGAACTTGGCTATTCAGCCAAGCGAGAATGGCCTCCCCGCGCTCCCCTTCTGCTTCGCAGACGGCTAGCCCACAGTCTCCAGCTACTACGGTGATTCCGGCTAGTCCTGGAGGCGAGGAGCCAGGGAGTCCAACCGTCTTGCCCACGGCTGTGCCGGAAGAGCAGGGCGTTGGACCGGCTACCCCCTCTGGAGGGATAGGGAGCCCCATCGGACTTCCGTCCTTGCGGGATAGCGCTCTTGTGCAGAAGCGTGCGGTGCTGGATAGATGCCATGAGCATCTGGCGTCGCGGGGCTTCGGTGTGCTCGAGCTGGCTACCCTCGGTCTAGAGGACGCGGAGGATATTGGGCACCAAGTGGCCGAGGAGCTGGGCGTTGGCTACGACGAGTACATCGGCGACTCGATCTACCTGTGGATACAAGAGGCCCGGGAAGCTCGGGACCTGGTGGAGAGAACGTCGGGATACAGGGCGACTTCGCTAGCGTGGGTTAACCTCAGCAAGCGGCCGGCGATCGAAGGCATCGACCTTCAGGAAGATAGCGAGCCGGAGCCCCCGAAAGGGGATAGGCAGAAGCGCTTGGTCAACGAGGGCTCCCTGGCGCAGGCTAGGGAAGAAAGGCTACAAGCAACCTGGGCTATTAAGCTCAAGGAAGAGCTAGAATTGTGCGAGGCGCCGGTGCTGAAGAAGCTACAGGGGTGCCTGGACCCGGATAGAGCGGTGTTGGCGCTAGCGGGGAAAACCCGGGCTAGCACTCTCAAGCGCTACGTCTCGATACACGTGAGATGGCGGCTATGGCTACGGGAGGCTAAGAGTGGACGCTCCCCTGGGCTACCGGCCGACCTGGCCGACTACATAATGGCTAGGGGCGACGAGCCCTGCGGGCGAACGGTCCCCGAGGCGATCCTCAAGGCCATCAGCTGGATAGAGAGGGTCGCGGAATGGGCGACCGAGTCGAGAGCTACCTCAGGCAGGATAGCGTGGGCAATCAAGGATACGGTCGTCGAGAGGCTATCCTGGAAGGCGCCCTGGACGCGGCGAGCCCCCCGATATCCTGCGGCTATCCTGGCTAGGTGGGAGCGCCTGGTCCTGGATACAACTGTGGCCGTCGGCTGGAGAGCTTGGGCCTGGGCTAAGCTCCTAAAGGTTTGGGGCAGCTTGCGATGGTCCCAAACGAACTGGCTATGGTGGAAGGTCGGCTATCCACCATCCTGCGACGGACGAAAACCACCGGGGCTAACAGGCGCATACGGGAGCTACCTGTATGCATCTCGGAGAGAGCCTACTTCGAGGACCCTGGCTGGCTACAGGCGGGCTTCCACCTGCTAAAGAACCACGCGGGCTACCAGCGGGACTATCTCATGCCCAGGCTAGGCGAGAGAGGCGCCCTGGAGAAGAAGATGGCTACCTACGCAGATGCGATGGTGGCAACAGCGGGGCTACTGGCTATGGTGGGGATCCCGGCGGTTGCCCGTGGCTACTGGTCGGAGCACAGTGAGAGAGCAGTGCTACCCACCGGGCTGAGCCTAAAGCCGATCCCGCCGGCAGATAGAGATATGCTAGGACGCTGGAAGCCCGAGGGCTCGGATACCTACATCCGCTCCTATGGCGGAAGGGTCGCCCGACTCCAGGCTATCTACGCAGAGGCGGCTAGAGCTCGGGACCGGGAAGAGCAGCTAGATGAGAGGGAGATTGCTGGCGACCTTGGAGGCTGGCTTTTCCGGACCGGCAAGGCTAGCGAGCAGGAAGCTGAGAAGCTGTCTGGAGAGCTGCGACGAGAGTGGGCTAGCGAGCGCATCGTGGAGATGGTGGCTGGTCCGGGGATACCTGAAGAAGTCGTGGCGAGCGATCCTCCCGAAGATAGACCCGACTCCTCGGCTAGTGAGCCGGAGCTGGGACCGGAACCCAACCGGAACCGGCCGAGGCAGCTCCTTAAGAAGGCTGGGTGCACGAGCTCTATCATAGTTGAGCTTCCAGGGAAGAAGTACAGGCTACACAAGGGGGGCCAGGCCGGGTGCTGGATGGGCCGCCGTAGGATATTTAAGAACTCCCAATTTTCGGCGAGGCCCGAACCCAACCAGTACACGCATGTCTGTAGGCTATGCTGGCCGAAAGGCCGAGGCGAAGAGTCCCCGTCTGGTGATAGCGACACCTCTCAGGCTAGCACCGGCGACCAGAAGCCGGAGCAGGGAGAGGAAGAAGATTTCGGAGAGGTCCCAGCAGCAGAGCTGCAGGGAGTACCTCCGGGGATAGTACCCCAGTTGCCGATAGCTCCGTTGCCGGCTATTCCGTTCGGCTGGGGACCGCCTTTTGCCTGAAGGGATAGAAACGCCGGGAAAGCAGCGGGGCTGGACAACGGGGGGATACGTCCGGGGGGGCCTCTCGGGATATACTCTTTCCTTCCCATCTCTCCGGGGGCGGCGGGCCCAGGGGGAGAAAGAAGGGGAGAGAAGAGAGGAGAGAGAGAGGAGAGAATCACGTTGTTGCACTTGCTGTCTTGTCTGCTGGCTAGGACGTAGGCTGCGAGGTTCTTAGGCAGGCTAGGCTGCATGCGCACATGTCCGGCTGAGTGTGCACTTGTGGGCTAGGGCACGGCACAAATGCACTTGCTGCGGCTACTGTGGCTAGGGTGGAGTAACGGACCACCAGCTTTTCTGGAGAGCCCACGCTAGGTGGGCGAGCCTGCGTGCCCTCGGGCCGGCTAGCGGCACATGGCTACTGCCCCCAGCTGGGCAGACCAGACTGAGTCGGCTAGCGTCCAGGCGCAACGGATAGAAGTGCTACGCCTCTTAGAGGACTGGCTAGAGACTGACCCGGCTAGCTTGGCCGAGCAGATATACGATCGGCTAAGTCTGGATAAGCAGCACGAGCTTCTCCAGCTAGTGCGAAAGGCTAGAGACATGAGGCTAGCCGAGTGCCAGGAGGGAGCTAGCATACAGCCTGGCGGCCGGCTATCTGCCAGGCTACTCAAGTTCCAAGGAGCTAAGTCTTGGGACGATATCTCTGCGGAGCTCGAGGCTAGCCTGTCCACCACCGAGGCTAGATACCTTGAGCAGAGGATAGAGAAGAATCGGCAGCTGGCCGGGCTACGACCACACCGACCAGGGGAGACCCTGGAGGAGGATAGCGTCACGGATAACGAGCTGGAGGCTACACCGTGGCAGGGGGAGGCCCCGGAGGCTACCTGGTCCAGCGCCGGGCCGCCACCTGAACGGCTAGACATGCTACACGAGATGATGGCTAAGCTCAAGGAGCTAGAGGGCGGAGGTCCGCGGCACGGCTACCCCTGTTGCTAGGCAAGAGGAGCCCCATCCTGGGGCAGAGGAGGCCAGCACAGGGGATAGCACAGCAGCGAGGCCCAAGAAGCCGGCTAGGGACCCGCCGACGGTCCAAGAGTCCAAGGCTAAGAACAAGCTGCGGCAGGGGAGTGCAGCGGATAAAGAAGAAACGGCTACCACCCTGCCGTTCTCGGCTGGGCTAGACCCGGCCCAGGTCGTCAATCCCGGTCCGGGGCTACAGCAGGCTAGGGCAGCCGCGGCAGAGACCACACCGCTAAGGGCGAGTACAGAGTACCCCGCCCAGGGCGAGAGCCTGAAGCAGTTTCTGGCTAGATGCATGCAGGGCTACCGTGGCCCGCCTTCGGACGTCCCGGCCTATGTGGCTAGGATGGAGGAGGTCTTCCGGATAGGCACCTTTCAGGACGGTCCGGATAGCAACCAGGATAGACAGCAGCAGCGGCGGCCAGGCAAGGGCGAGCCGGGATACGATCCCTTCCCGCCCTTGAGGCTAAAAGCACCACCAAAGGACGCGGTGGGGATAGCGACCGTGGCTACATCCACTCGGATAGCAGCCACCCGCTGGACAGAAGGCTAGGAGCGGGCCGATACAACGAGGCCCAGTGGGAGGCTATGGCCGGAGACGGCCGGATAGCTCCGGAGAGGCCCGCGCTCCAGCAGGGAGCGGCGGTGAACATCAACCTGGATAGGCCCACCGAACGGCTACTTCGCGAAGAACCCGATGTGGTGCACCGGATAATGGCGCCCCCGCCAGTGGCTAGTCAAGCCAAGGGGCGACCACTCGGCCCGGATAGCGGCATGATCGATCAGACCTGGCTATATGTTGCTAGGGCCCAGTGGCCCCTGGGGAGCTATGAGAAGGGCGGTCGCCAGGATAGAAGGCTATCGCAGTTGTCGGATAGAGGCCGCGATGTCAGCGGCAAGGGGGCGATACACGACCCCAACTGGATATACAAGCTAGAGGATGAGGACTTCATCGCGGTTAGCACCCGGTCCGGCTATGCAAAAGAGCTAACAGAAGCGATCCCGGAACAGGGATGGATACTGTGCAGGCCCCAAGGGGCTACCCCTGGGGTAGGCCGATGGGAGCCTGCCGGGGCTATCTTCAGATGTATAGTGGACTGTCGGCTAGAGCAGTGCAACAAAAGGATGTGGTACTGCCTGGATGCACGGGGAGAGGCCATACGTGCAATAGCTGCCGGCCCCCGTCCGGCGGCCCGGCTAAGGGAGCTGGCAGGGGCCGAAAAGGCCCGGGCTAAAGCACGGTCGTATGGCTAGATCTCCCAGACTTGCGGCTAGTGAAGAAAACAGCGGATAGTGTGTGGACCTCGCGCTTTCACTTCATGTCGGCTAGTGCCTCCGGTTGCCAGAAAGAAGAGAGTGCCAGGCTAGGTTTTCCCAGGATACGTGAAACCTGGGACGGGGGGGGGGGCACTCCCTCTTTCCCAACTCTCCGCGGGGGGGGGGGGCCCGGGGTCTCGGGTTGATACTCCTTCCTTCCCATCTCTCCGGCTAGGGGGGGGAAAGCCCTGCTGAACGACCACATGGCTAGAGCTTTTGATTTCAAGAACGACAGTAGCCGAAAGGTAGCTAGCCCGTTGGCGGGCTAAATCCAGAATGGCTTCACCGCCCGACCCAGCGGAGCTAGCGAAGGGCTCCACGGATTTTCGCTACCTTTTGACCCAGAATCGGGTCCCGGATACCTCCCAGGCTACCTTGTTCAAAGCCGGGATAGACACGATAGCGAAGTTTTCGGCGAGTTTCAAGGACGAAGCCGACCTCAAGTCGGTGCTAGCCAAGGACTTCTCGATAGAGCCAGAAAGCTCACTAACAAACAGGGCGCTAGCGGCTGCCTTCGTGGTTGCATGGAGAGCCGCGCAGGCCAGAACCCGCGAGCAGGCGGATAGAGAAGCGGCTAGCGAGGTCCGGGAATGGGCCAAGCCCATCCCCCAAACGGAATACATGGCTATGCGCCAGTCCTTCTCGCAGAAGTTTGGCGAGCCCGAGGATAAGCATATTCCGGCTAAGGAATATATTGAGCGAAAGCTGCACGAGCTAGAGACGGGCGAGTTCAGGGCGGAGCCCCTGAACGAGGTGCTGTCCAGAGACGAGATAGACCCGGATGTGCTAGTTCCCCAGTGGGATAGCAAGGGCACCGCCCTCGTGCTCAAGAAGGCTACCTCGAAAGGGGCGATGCCATCCGGACCGGAGCAGCTACGGCTACGGCTAACAGTCATGCAAAATGCACTTCTCATGATAGGCCTCCAGCATCCAGGGCGAGCAGAACTCAAGGATATCGACTTCCAGCTCTTTGAGAAATACAAAGACTATCTGCTCGGCGACTTCTGCTATGGGCTACGGTCCAACGAGGCTAGCGGAAGTCTCGCTCCCCCGTGGACCCTGGTGCTATCCTACGAGAACGCTATCCGGAAACAGGCCTACAAGCAGATGGTCCTCAAGGGGATAGCCTTCGCGGACGCGCTAGTCCAGTCCTGGAAGGACGCGGCTACCAAGGAGCGGCACTTCACGACTCCGTTGTCCCTCTGTGCTAAAAGGCCGCAGCCCTGGAACTGGGATAGCACCAACACCCCGCCGGCTAAGCCCAACAAGAAGGGCAAGGGCAGAGGCAAGGGCAAGGACGGCAAGGATAGCAACAAGAAGGCTAAGACCGCCACCTTCCACCGCACCGAGGATGATAAGCCGATTTGTTTTCGGTTTAATTTGAAAGGTGGCTGCAAGAAAGGGGATAAGTGCCACTTCGTGCATGTCTGCACGAAGTGTCGGGGACCACATTCGGCTATCAACTGCCCCGGCGCGGCTACGCCGTCGACGTCGACAGCGGCCAACTGACTACCGGTGCCTGAGCCGGCTACTTCGGCTACACCTGAGGCGACACCTACACACCGGCGGCTACAGGCTCTCTACCTCTTCTCGGGAAGAGAAAGGCTAGGTAGCTTCCAAAGCCACCTCCGCCGGCTAGTCTCTTCCTACGGGCTCGATATTGATATCTCTTGTGTGGATCTGGCGAGGAGTCCGCCCATCGACCTGGCTACTTCCAAGGAGAGGGCGAAGTACCTCCACAAAGTTCAATCGGGCCACTACGACATCGTGGCTATGTCTCCCCCTGTGGCGACGTTCTCTAGGGCGAGCTCGGCTAACCGTAAAGGTCCCCGGCCAGTCCGAAGCTTCGACGAGCCCAGAGGATTGGCTACACTCACGGCCAAGGAGAGAGACCGGGCTATTCTTGGCAACATTTTTGCTGATTTTTCTTTTGAAATAGCTAGTGCTGCGGTTTCCTCGGCTACCTTCTTCGTCCTGGAGCAGCCAGAAGACCTGGGGGCTATGCCGGCTGGCCCCCACAAAGGCCGGCGACCGGCCAGCATGTGGCAATGGGAGGCTCATGCACGGCTAGTTGGCCTCGGGCTACGTTCGGTGGCCCTGCACCTGGATAACTTCGGGGCACCCTCGGCGAAACCGACACGACTGCTACTGAAGACACCTCTGGAAATGCCGGCTACCGTGCACGAAGGCCTCCCCACTTTCGACAACGATGGCTACTATCTGGGCCCCTTGCCGAAGGCGGCTACTTCATCGACGCCGCAAAGCCCCATGCTGGCTAAGGAGACGCTTGGCGAGTGGCCCTCGAACTTCTGCCGATGGCTAGCACAGTTGGCCCTGGCAACCTGCACGGCTACTGCTCCGACTGCCTCCGGAGAGGGGGTACCGACTGTGCAGGATAAGGTGAGTTCCGGCGACCTCGACTATGTTACAAACCAACCAGAGGGCCCACGGCTACATGGTGGCACGGGACCCCCCCGCCGATGCCATCAAAACGACGGGATAAAGGAATTCCACGACGGTGGCGGGCTATGCTCTCCTGGGCGCTGGCCCCGACACTCTCGTGGACATGCCGCGGGCGAGTCCTGGGACTGGCTGAGGGCTAAGATCCGGGAGATGGTAACCAGGCGAGTGGGATCCGAGAACGAGCTAGAAAAGGAGGCCTTCCGAATGGCTATGGGAGGCGAGTCGGCCTGCAAGCTCGTCCGGGATAGCCAACTACACGAAGAGCTACTGCAACTCCTGCAAGTTTGGATAGAAGGTCAGGACCTCAGCGAACCTGGCCTACTGGATATTCCTCCTGGGCAGCCCCTTCGTCTACGGCTACTTCGTGCGATCCTCGAGGCGGCAGGCGACCCGGATAGGGACTTCCTCCGCCGGGCCGAGGAGGGACTCCCACTTGGGATATTGGAGGGGCTACCCAGAACACCGCACGTGTTCGAGGAGCAATCCTCCTGGAGGCTAGACAACGCCCCTTGGGAGCCGGCGCTAGCATGGGTTCCGAATTATTCCTCGGTTAGCGACCACAGGGATTTTGTGCGGGCTAAGTTCGACGAGGACGTCGAGGAAGGCCTCATGGAGAGGATGACCCTCGGCGAGTTCAAGGCGAGGTTCGGCGAGGACCGGGCTATCGCCTCCCTGGCCGTGATAGTCGAGGACGAGGAGAAGGACAAGAAGCGGATAATCCACGACGCGACCCACGGCGTCCGGGTTAACCACCGGATACGCTGCCGGGATAAGATCCGGGCGCCAGGGGCTAGAGAAAAGAAGCAAATCCTCCGAGAGCTGATACGCTGTGGCGAGATTGCCTTTTCGGTCGTGGGGGATATCTCGAAGGCCCACCGGAGATACAAACACCAGGCTAGCGAGCACGGCTTCATGGGCTGCCAGATAGACACCGAGGAGACGATCCCCGGGGACCCGGATAGCCAGATCGTCTACGTCAACAAAGTGGGCACGTTCGGACTCTCGCCGGCTAGCTACTGGTGGACCCGGATAGCCGCATGTGGGCTACGGGCAACCCATCATCTGTTGGGACCCGGCTATCCCATCGACCTCCTTCTATATGCCGATGACCTCGAGGCCCTGGGGATAGGAACGGAGGGGAGGAAGGGTATCCCGTTGAGCTACCTTTTCCTCTCTGTTCTGGGATATCCTTTCAAATGGGCGAAGACTCGTGGTGGCTATAGGGTGGAGTGGCTGGGAATGGAGACAGAGTACTCCTCCTACAGGCTAGGGATGTCCAAGAAGCGGGCGTCCTGGCTATCGGCGTGGCTAAACGACAAGGTGACCTTCGGCAAAGTCACGGCCAAGGAGATGCAGCAGGGGCTAGGTCGGCTAGGCTTTGCTGCGATAGCCTTGGATTGGCAGAGGCCCTTCTTGGGGCCGCTCCACGCGTGGAGCGCAGCCATTCAAGGGAAGTCCGGCTACCTCATCATCCCGACGATGCTCCGGGTGCTGATGCGGTGGCTAGCCGACAAGCTTGACCAAGGAGAGAGGCTACAGCGTCCCGTGACTCTCTACGCCGGGCTACCTCCACTGAGCTTTTTCACGGATGCTAAAGCTGAGTCCGATAGGGCCTGGATAGGTGGCTTCCTGGAGATTTCCGGAGGGAAGCCAGGTCCCTGGTTTTCCTTAGAAGTGGATAGGGCCTGGGCTCCGTGGGCCTTTGCCAAAGGCGACCCCAAGAAAGTGATAGCTGCGCTAGAACTGCTAGCGACCCTCGTGGGGATACGTCTCTGGGTCCCCGAGGGCGAGGATAGGAAGACCTCGCGAGTGGCCATCCGCGGCTATACGGATAACAAGTCCAATGAGGCACTTGTGAAGAAGGCTATGACGACCAAGTATCCCTCCATGCTAGTTTTAATGGAGATAGCAGAAGAGCTATCCCAGAAAAACTGTGAGCTACAGCTCCAGTGGATACGGAGAGACATCAACCAGCTAGCGGATGACCTCACAAACGAGGAGTTCAAGGAATTCGATCCCTCTCAGAGGATAGATCTGAAAGGAGAGGAATTCCAGTGGCGTGTTCTGGGCCGGCTACTCGCGCATGCAGATAGCTTCTACCAGGAGCTAGGCACGCGAAAGCGAGGGACCCCGGATAGGGTGTCCAAGTTTAGCCGTAAGGCCAGAAAGCTAGATCCCTGGTAGCCTGAGTGGCGATGCGTGGGGATAGATAGCCGAAGGCTATCAGTTATCTCCAGGCAACCTGGGATAGTTGCCACTCCAGACAAAAGAACGTCCGTGCTAGCTGTGTTGCTTGTCCGTCTGGTCGTCGCTCGGCTAGCTCGCTAGCTATCTACTTTCGCACTACTATCGTCCTGGTGGAGATCCGGGGATGGTGGTGGGATATAGGAGCTAGTGCACGTACCTCGTGACGAGGAACGAGTTACGACTATGTGTGCTAGCTTACCTATTACTACTCGAAGCTATCGAAGGTAGCTTCGCTAGAAACGAAGTTTCGTTCGCTATCGTCGCTCGCAGGAGAGTTGCCTCTGACATGCGAAGACAGGATAGCAGTGACTTGGAATGGCTACGACGGTGTGTGACCGTGGCCATTCTGGATAAAGTCCCCCATCAGGGGGGGTAATTTTGAAGTACCCACCCTGCCCACCCTGGGGATAGATAGCCGAAGGCTATCAGTTATCTCCAGGCAACCTGGGATAGTTGCCACTCCAGACAAAAGAACGTCCGTGCTAGCTGTGTTGCTTGTCCGTCTGGTCGTCGCTCGGCTAGCTCGCTAGCTATCTACTTTCGCACTACTATCGTCCTGGTGGAGATCCGGGGATGGTGGTGGGATATAGGAGCTAGTGCACAGAATGAAACAAATTATAGCGGTGCAAACGATCGTCTGCATAATCGCTAGTTGGGGTTCTGACGGGTCCAAATAGGCATGAGCACTTAATTAATACCCAACCCCCACAAAGTAGGTTAAGGTTCCCATTTGCACACAGATGCACCGGACTGAAAAAGCAATATTAGAAAGATAGAAAGCTATCGTTGTGTACGTGTATGTGTTCATACATATACATATGTATGTATATGTATACATGTATACATATACCTATACGTATATATGTGCATATGTATATGTATATGTATGTGTATGTGTATGTGTACATCTACGTATATCTACACATACATACATACATCCATACATACATACATACATACATACATACATGCACATATACACACACACACACACACACCTACATGCACTCGTGCATGCATGCATACATGCATGCACACATAGACATCTACAGAAATACAATCTTTCAGATATAGACATATAAGTATATACATATACATATATATATATATATATATATATGTATATAGGTTCATGTGAATGTAGAACTATGTGTATATACACATACCTACCCTGCTTTCAGAAGCGACCCTCTAGGACCGCGAGTTCTTGGAAATCTTTGCTGGGAAGGCGGAAGTATCAGCAGCACTACGAAGGGTATCTTGATTACAGTATAGGCATCCCTTTGATCTAAACCCTTTACCCTGAATTCAACCTCTTCCATACATATAACGGACCTTTACTCAGCCCAGGCGTGCCTTCGTGGAGCTTCCGTCGACAAAGACTACGAGCCCCACGCCATGAATCTCCTGGAAAGCGGAGGATTCTGGAACTTCGCTGGAATTTTCAGAGATTTCTGTGATCGGAATCCGCATACTGTTCATAATTGCATTCTCTGCTGAATCCAAGTTTGGTGATCGTCGAGCTGATGCGATGCAAACCGGGATCACTGGTGGTTATTGCTCTGGACTGCAGTAGCTTTTGTCTCATGCCCCCATGATGCACATAGCCTTTCATGTTGGCGCCCAGTCCCAAAAGTCAAACATATGTAGCTAGAGACTAGAGAGCATCTCAGGTCCCGGGGCACTACAGGTCGAAGTGTTTTCCGACCCTGGGGAAACTTGATGCATGAGTTTGTTTGCTGTGGCAATGTGCTGTCCAGTCGAATCGCCTTGGTGATCCATTTGTGCCACTACCTGAAGCTCCGCTGGATCCTGGAGCAGCCCGATGGATCATTTCTTCCTCAAATGCCCTGCTACCAACAGCTTTGGCGTACTTTTCAGGTCGGGTTTCGCAATACTGATGTCTAGCTGCTCTTGTCTATTAACCCTGGAAGAACCAATCCTTGGCACAGGTCTGGGAAGGATCTTTCTGGATGGGTCTATTTAATGGTCCCTCACCGAAGCGGCACCGGGTTTGGTCAAACTGCAAGGGCATTATCGATGCCATTACAGAAAAAGCGGGATCTATGTCTCGGGAGCAAATGAGCCGACTGCCGTGTCGGCTGGCCAACCACTACGAAGATAAGAACGGTGTGAAGCGACACACTGGCAAATCCAAGGAACTACAGAAATCACAGCCACTAGGCTCCGAATATAGAGGACACAGACCAAGTTTATAACCGACATGGAACCCCGGCCGGCTCCTGTTCGCCAGGCAGTACACTCGTGAGTTTGGTGATTTCCTGGCCAAGTACTTTGTGGAAATCATGAAGGCGGGCCTATCATGGCATATATATAGAGTGTTTGCATGTATTACCTCAGTTGAACTACATTAGTTAGGCCAGTTGTAATTCGATGAACACCCCCACCCTCGAGCATGAACTAGCCACCAAACTAGCCATAAAAGCCTCATTCTTAACCTCATTAAGATTGGATTGGATTTCGCAGGGACTCCCAACAGACCCGTGCCGATTGAATTCAGGATACCATAGAAAGCTTGAGCTAATTATAAGCCCAAACCTACTGGGCGCATAGCAACCCTTCGATCACTAGGGGCTGTTGACGGCTCTGGGGCGACGGTTTAGGCTTTGGGGTTTTGGGTTACAGGGCTTATACTGTATATATGTCTAATTTGAAGTGTTGGGATCTCGAGTTGGCTTTTCGTTATATAGGGTGTTTTGAGTTTACCGTGGGTGTTGTAAACGTTAATGACTTCGCCGAATATTAAGACCATGGTGGTTTTAGCACAAGAGGTATTCCACTGTTGCTTGTTTGAGCCCTTCTTTTCAAGTGCAAATTTAGAGAGACTATACTTAATCACGAGGTCCGTTATACAGAAATACTGTGGTCACCCTAGACCCTAGAATGGGTCCAATTTCTGGCCATGATTGATAAAACCAGAACTCGAAAACTTTAGGTTTAACCCAAACATCCGACCCCTGAGGCTCGTGCTTCTCCAAGCCTATGTTTCCTTTTAGGTGGGGGGTGATGTGGTGGGTGATGGGTGCGGGGGTCATGTGGGGGGGGTGGTTCTAGGGGATCAGTCGTATATCGTGATAAGAGTGAATTGGGGGGTTGGGGTGGGCTTAGGGGTATAAAGTGTAAAGTTAGGGGTGCTGTGGGTGACGGGGTCCCCAAATATGCAGTCGTATCGTCATATGACTGCATGGCTACTTAAAGTATGTATTCAGAAGCAACCGTATGCAATCGTATATAGGTAGCTATTAGCATATAAATATGTATATACATATCATATCAGGTACTTTCGTGAATTCTGGTTTCACGCGGGTTGTTTCACAGATTTCTTGCCCAGGAGCCCTTCGAGCCCCTCACTGCCAGCACGGCGCCGAACATCGATCCCAGTATGACAGACCATGAACTCTTTGTGAAGCACTATGTGACAAAAACGGGTTACCTCCTGGGTGATATTTGGGACGATGCTGCCTGACCTAATCCTAGAATTAATGTTCTAAATCGAAGCTAGATACAAACCGGAATTCACGTGTGAAACCCAGCCCAGGCTGAGCTTCCGAGCATTCTGTACTACTTGAATGCCAAGCATGTCGAGGCGCCGGGCCACTGGGTGACCTGGCACAAAATATGATTTGAAGTATCCCGGGTCACAGATCGGAGCTAGAATGGGTGAGCTCAGGATCGGACACTGAAGACTATGGGGCTCTTGTAGCTCAATTCACAGATGCTGCGATGTGCAATTCGCTGCATAGCCTACCATCGAGGATAGGCACGCTTTTGCTGCGGGGAGCAGCCTGGAATTGCAAAATGCGGTCTTCTCTGCTTGATTGTGCTGCATGTCGTGAAAGCACTAACAACAAAGTTCAGCGTGAAAAAGCGTTACTTGAACGTGAAAAGTTGTTACTTGAACACGTGACGCCGTGAATTCTGTGATTCACGCATGACACACTTTTGCACACCTATCATACTGCTGTATGTGAATTCACGTGTTGTGTGAACTAGCACGTTAGATCCTCGAGGGTTCTGTGTGAAATCATGTGTTGTGTGAGTTAGGTTGTGAAATCACACTCGTACCGTGAATTCACAGATGTGCGATCGTGCACGTGAAATGAGACAGTGTGCTGTGAATTTGAGGCTGAACGCAGTTAGAGATCTAGGGAAAGCGCTTTCCCGACCATGGGCAAAAAGGCGGCAGATCCTGCCGAGCAGGCTGCATATGATGCAGTCATGGAAAAGCTCGGCCTTGCAGCAAGTAGTGCAGATGCAGCCCCTGCAGCAAAGAGGAGCAAGGTAGAACCAGGATCAAGCAGCCAGGGACCCCAGGAGCAGCAGCAAAAGAGAAAGCCCGGGCCGAAGCCCAAGGACAAAGGTGAGCAGCTAAAGAGGAAGGCAGATGATGATCTAGGATCTGATGTTGCATCTGCAAAGAAAGGCAAGGCATCAGCAGCTCATGTGGAAACCAAGAGTACCCCGGCCTCCCACCGCGATGAACCTTCGCCGCCACCGGCCCAGCCCGAGAAACCACCCAAGGCCAAGAAGGGTAACGCAGCTCGGGCAGCAGTACCGGAGGAAAGCACGCAGACAACCACAGCAGCACCCAAGCAAAGCCAGCCACCGCCTGAGGACACCGCAGCACCACCCAAGGAAAGCCCTAAGGACACCGAGGAAAGCAAGGCGCCAAAGGGCAAGGCAAAAGCAAAGGGCCGGCCAAAAGCCAAAGCAGCATCCACGGACACCAAGCCACCCGCGAGTCGTGTACGCGCGAAAAAACCACAAGCAGCCGAACAGGAGAAGGAGCCGGATACGCAGGAGTTCTGGGACAACGATCTCGGTATGATGGTCTCGTGGGCACGCTTTGATGAGGTCCTGAAGAAGGTACTGGAGCTGCATGATGAAACCCCGGCTTCGATTGCTGCAGCCCTTGAGGATGTGTTGGGGCCGTGTCCTCAAGAGATTGCCGGTAACATACCCGACTACGCGCCGGGCAGCTCACGTCATCCGGGCCCAGTGCTGGAGGATGCTAGCCTTAAGCCTGATGAAGAGGAAGAGGTAGAGGATGACGATGATGATGAGGAGGAGGATGAAGGGGAGAGTGAGGAGGAAACAAAAACAGGTCCCCCCCCCCAGGCCCTAGCAGCAACCCCAGCAAAGCCAGTCGCTGTTGCCAGCCCTACAAAGGTCATCCACCTGCAATTAAAACTTGTTGTGCACTTTTTCTGTAAAGCTGTTCTGGGCTTTGGTTGTGCGCAGCGTTTTTCTTGCATTCTGTTATAAGTTCTAACCCAGGATACCAGTACAGAGATCAAATGTCTGTAAAGGCTCCGTCGCCCAAGAACCTGCAGAACAGCTTTGAGGAGCAGAGCACACCAGAGGCTTTCAAGCTGAAGCGGATGGATTCGTTGCAGCACCCTAGCTGTCCCATGAGTTTGTTTCGGGTTCGCTTTGACCTGATGTTGGTCTTTCTCCTGCTCCTCTTCCACCGTGCTTATCTATGATTCTTCTTCAGTGTCTTGTTCTCTACAAACCTCGAAAAATTTCTTTGATTCTCCCCATCTCTCTCTGTCTCTCGTCCTCCCCTTTTCATTTCTCAGATTGTTTTTCCCCATGAATGTACATCTTGTGTTCAGGGATGTGCAGACTCGGTTTGCATGCATGTGAATGATCGAATGAGACGGAGAGAGCGAGAGTAAAAGGGAGAAATATAGAGACAGAGAAAGAGAGAGAGAGCGAGAGAGAAGAGGGAGAGATAAAGAGAGAGAGAGAGAGAGAGAGAGAGAGAGAGAGAGAGAGAGAGAGAGAGAGAGAGAGAGAGAGAGAGAGAGAGAGTGGAGAGACAAAGAGAGATAGAGAGAGAAAGTGAGCGAGTGAGTACCGGGTGGGTGGGCAAATAAAAGTGTGCCAGTATAAAACCGTTCATTTGGATCTATCTACCTATCTATTTGTCCATTTTATGTATGTGTATATGTTTATATATACACAAATGTGAGTGTGTGCTTTGGCATGCTGAGGTCATGCAAGACTTTGATCGCTGGCATCAAGATGACGAACAGGATGGCGGATGCTGGCCGGGCAGCCACACCTGTGAAACATCAGGATGAAAACCTGGCGGAATTGTTCGATGGGCTGCTTTGTTGCACAAATTGGTTTGGCTCACACCCTGATTGATCCTCATGTCGAGAAATATATGAAGTCCTGTCGGGGTTCCAAACTTAAGGATGGACGAATCTGCTTCGCAGCTGGTTGCTGAGTCGGCAGACAAAGAACAGCTGCAGACCATGGTTCAGGAACTTGTCGCTGCCAATGCTAAGATGAAGCAGGCCCTGGACAAGTCGAGCCCGGGCCCTGCAACAAGCCCAAAGCCTCCACCCAGGGTGTCTTTCCGCCTCCCTCCCAAAATAGTTTCCGGGGAGAATGAAAACAAGGTGCCTGATGTAGATGAAACCCAGCTTGAAGCAGAAGAGGATCAGGAGGAGGAGGATGAAAAGGAGCAGGAGGAACAAGAGCATGATCAGGACGACGATGCAGAGGAACAGGAAGGGGAGGAGGAGGAGGAGGAGGAAAAAATGGATGCCGCCTCGACAATCACCCCACCCCCGAAGTCTGTGAAGATCGCCGTGTCCACCCCGCCACCCCCGCCGGAAGATGAGGCCTTCGCAGCAGCAAACTCCACAAGCCACCGCAAAGAGTGGATGAGTTTCGGTCGAAAGTTTAATGAGGGTGATGGTATGTCGAAGTACCCCGAGCTCGCCAACATGTGGGATGCCAGCAAGGAGGAGCATTGTCTGCAGTCGTGGTTTATAAAGCAGCAACTCATGACATGCTAATGTGTCTGCAAAACAAGTAAGTTTAAACCAGCATGCATGTTCTAGGACAAGCTGAAAGCTTTCCGTACATGGTTGGCTTCGAATAAAGACTATGCCGCGGCAGAGTCTGAGATGCTGCTCGAGCGGACGAAGAAGTTGAAAGGAAAGAAGAGTTGGGAATGCCTCACCGTCCTAGAGATGGTGCAGCGCAACTTCAGTGAGTGCGATGCTGAGCTATATATGTATACATGTAACCTGCCTTTGGCTACCCTGGCTCATCATGCTCATGATGCTTTCCTACAATTAGTATCGGTTCTGGGATCCAAGGCAAAAGATTGAGGCTGCAGTGCGGAAACCGGGAAATGCGGTGCCTGACGAGGATTGCCCTGAAGACCCGCACAGTGTGCGGTACTGGACGAAAACTGCTATGCGGCAGGATGAGACTGATAGCACCAAGCAAGCCCTCCAGACACGCATCGGGTTTCGGGCAACGCCTGAGCTTGCAAATGCCATGCTAGGCAATCAGGGCTTGGAACCCGTCAGCCGGGAGATGCAGGCCATCGCCAATCGCAACAAGGACGCCGGGATCGCTTTGATCAGGGATCTGCAGAATGGTGCCGGTGGTGGCTCGATTCATGCTGTGGTTTTCATGCAAATTCAAGCGGTTGTCTGGTTATAATATGTAATATAGTACACATGAGTACTCTTGACTGTGACGAGTATCTTATACATTTGTATTTGTGCATGCGATGTGCACGTGTAAGCATATGTATGGACCTATGCACATGGATGCATACATAGGTATACGTGTGTAGAGTCACTCTCAACCTCCCTCTCTCTTTCTCTTTAGGGTTTATGGCTTGTGGTTGGGGCTTCTAAATTCAGGGTTAAGGTTTAAGGTTGGACTAGAATCCAACATGGGCATCTGAGGCTCTACAGGTGGAACTGCGGGAAATGCCCGGGCCAAAGGCAAGGCTAAGGCAAAATCTCGTTTGACGGCGCCAAGAACCAACAAAGAGCTGGCCGAGGAAGCCCGCCTCTTGCCCAAAACCATATCTCATATGCTGTCAATACTATCTAATGTACCTATCAATACCCAAACCCCATCCGACTGTGGTGCCCGAGGCAAGGAGTTGAAGCGGGAGATCAATCTGGGTTCTGTGGCCTTAGACCTCCCGAAAGATCACGAGTTGCGGCAGAAGATGCACAAGCACGAGCGGGATCTCAAGGAGCAGCTAGAGACGCTTCTTAGAATCAAAGTATGCGATCCGTATGTAGCCGTATTAAATACCTAGTTAAACTCCTGACCCAGGCTCAAAGAGTTTGAGGACTTGGAGACGGAGGACGATCAAGCGGAAGCGCTTTCTACAGCGGAAAGTGTGGCATCCCGTCACCATTAGATCATGCAAAGTCGCAAACCGTGCCAACCTTGAAGTAAGAACAAATGAAGCCTTTCCAATTATAGTCCAAACTTCTCCCGCCCAGGTCGATGCTGCGAAGCTTACACGTGTTCAAGCACGTGCCGTCGCGGCCCAGGTCAAGAAGGAGAAGGAGAACAAGTGATGATGGACCTCTAGCTGAGCCGGGTTTTATCCAGCAGTGGCCAAGTGCAAGGGATGGTTAGTCCAAGTAAACTTCTGCTTAAGGTCATGGGCTTGGGGTGTGGTGTGCGTCAGCTTTGTCTCTTAGGGTCGAGTATACAATGGTTGGCATTCAGGGGGTCTTGAGCCATTACAGGTTTCATACAACAGCTATTATGATGTTTACTGGGGTTTGTAGTCTGTGCTTCCATGGGCTGAATCCCAAGGCGCCCTGGAAACTAATTATTGTAGGTCTCTACGCTCAAAAATTGAATCCTGAAGACTCTCCTAGTCCTAGCCAAAAGATGTGCATAGATGCAAACACTGTATGTAAAGCAACCATGTGCAAAGCCGCTTACGCAAGCTGTAGCTACTGTCGTTGATTATTTGCCAATCCCACCGAAACTCAACATCATACGCTGTTGCCCTGCGATTGCACCTCTGGCCTTAGGCCTGGATGTTTGAAAGGGTCCGGATGTGATTGCAGCAGCAATGCATCCACTGGCTGTGCACATAGCCTCGTGTCAGTTTTGCTGTAGCGATCGATGAAGCATGAGGATAGATGTGCGACGGCATGTGCGAAAGTTCGCTGTGCACGCAGGGAGAATGCTTCCCTTAAATCCCCCACAAGATCCCGCTCTAAACTCCCACGCAGGTTCTGATGATCTTCGTCGTGTTCGACCAAAACTGGATGAAGCGCATCTTGCTTGAGTTTATGTGGAATACTATATATGGCCCTGTACCCTTATCTTATCCCTGAAACAGGTCCAGGTCCTGCTGTACTAGTTACTAGTTTTGAATTGGGACATTATAGCTAAGGGTGGCTCGTGGCATTGGTTGAGGCTACACGTCCATTAGACATTCGGGCGAGCTGGCTGATGTCTATGAAAGCGACTTGCTATCGATGCTTGCCCCGTATGAATTAGGGTTTGTCGTTTTAACGTTTAGGGCTTACATTAATAATTCTTATTGTGGTCTGTTGCAATTGCAAACAAGATAGCCAAGGAATCTCAGGGAGACGGATGTGCACAACCGGGCAAAGGCGCTGGACATTAGTCTACCGGTGAAAATCTCTTCAATGCAATTGCCTCTGAGAGCTGCTTCTGATGACAACACCATTGTGTGGGAGGATTGGCCATGCATTTTGCCACACGATATGGCTTCTCAAAGAATTCAGAAATCCTAGGCCCACATAGCTACTCCTGTCGTTGCTAACCCCTTACTTTCTATATATTGGTCATATATATCGAACAACCTTAAACTTTAAACTCTTTTTGGCCCCAGAAGTTTTGCTAACCCGAATCCAAACGACTTCCAACCGAGGTGGAAACCATCGTGAACCAGGGCCACCTACATGCCTTGGTCTCGGATCTCGCTGAGATCCCCCGCTACTGGGCGCAGTTCTGCAAAGATCATCCTGAGCATCCAGTGTCCAAGGATGCAGACTTGCAACGTTTATCGTTGGGCTGTACACTGTACTGCCACTTGTTGAGGATACCAAGTTGTCAGTTTAAGAACATGAGCGGGATTTGTGATCCGTTTCAGTTGTTACGCATGATATCTATTGGTGTAGCCATCAACGATCTTATGGGCTGTATATAGAACTTATGCTAGCACTTAAAGGTTGTACCGATGCCTAAACACAACAATCCCGTGTTCCCGGTGAAAAATAATCAAGGTGATGAGGCTACAGCAATCAACACATCCTGGATGTTTTTGATGTGGACTTCGCAGCTATCCCCCTACTTGACTGATGCTGCAGCTTCAAGGCTGCTGATAGCAATTATTCCTGCAGAGCGGTATGTGATACACCCTGAAAGCCAGATCAACCTCACCATCCAAGCCGCTTGCAAATGCATTGCAGAAAGCTTCAACCGATTGTCCGAAGTTGGAATTCCTCTGAGAGATCCTACCGACAAGAGTGTTGTCACCCGGAAGACTTTGGCAATCCTTTTAACAGTAACTCTTATAGGCTATACACCCTAGACCAATATTCAAGAAACCTCGCATGGACATCATAACCCAAGACCCACTCGACTGATCCCAGGCTGCCCGGCTCCGCTGCTGGGTTGCGGCTTTTCGAGGCGATTGGAAGGCCTTGAAGCAAGCTTTCGCGCTAGAGAGATACGCCGACAGGGACGAGGCAGTGTTGAGAAGGGTTTTGGGTCTAGTGCTGTTCGGTGATAATTTCAATTTATCTGGGGAGCTAAGCACCGAGGTTTGTATTGGGGTTCGAGGCTTGGTGGTGAGTACTTCAGATGTATGGTCGGGTCTTTACAATCATAGGCTATATTAACAAAGCATGGTTTTTGTTTCCCTGTGCAGATCTGCTGGATGTGTTCTGCGACAAAGGGCCTAAGTGCTGCAAGCTTGCCAATGGCTTATTCGAACATTAGCCCCGATGCTCCCTACTGGAGAACGATGTTTACTGAAGATCCATGGGCTATCAAGCCATCGTACACAAGGCTGGCTGGCTTCGAGACCCAGCTCATAAAGCCGGACCTTCTACATATATGGCACCTAGGGTGTGGTCGCGATCTTGCTGGATCGGTCATCATGTATATCGTGAAGCACAAAGCCGATTGTCCTGGCATACTGCTGGGAACAAATATCAAGGATCGACTGGCAGATGCGACTTCCAAGCTCAAGGAGTATGCCAAGTCTAGAAAGCTTCCATTGAAACTCCACAAACTTTCCAAAAGCAAACTTGGCCTGAAAACCCGCACGAGCTACCCGGAACTCCGCAGTTCTGGCTACGATACTTATGTTGTTTTGGAGTGGCTCAACGACCTTTGCTCTCGCCACAGTTCCGTGCTACCCAGAGACATCTGCACATGTCTTTGGTGCTCTACCCATCTCATGTCGATGTTGCATCACGCTGGGCGGTATTTGTCTCCGGTCGAAGAACAGAACAAGTTGCAGTTTGGCCAACTTTATCTGCACTGCTATGTGTCGCTGGCTCGAAGCTGTCTTCAAAGCATACGGTGTCAGGAATATCTTTTCCGGCTACGGCCGAAGTTTCACATACTAGCACACATCTATTTCGAGTCGGTGCCAAGCAGAAGCAATATTGCGCAGTTCTCGACATGGGTCGACGAGGACTCATTGAAAAAAATGATGCGAGTCTTGCGGATGAGCGACAAACGCACGGCCGAGAAGCGGCTTTTACAAAGATGGATTCTCGATTTGGCAGGCACATGGAATCGGAAGCTGCAAAAAAAGCTGAGTCTCCGGCTCGGCCGGTCGCAATAGACGGTCATGCTCGTCCGGCTTGGGGGCTCTGGGAATCTTCAGGTCGGGTATGTAACATATTATTGAGGTAAACGAGAGTTTTAACTTAAAAGTCGGTGGGTCCTAGGTCGGTAGCTAGGTCGGTGGGTTGATAGGTCGGTAAGTGGGTACAGGGCTGGGTAGGCAGGTATATGTAGTAGCTAGGTCGGTAGCTATTAAGGTAGGTAGGCGTATATAGGTATGTACGTTGGTATATGTAGGTACATGTGCCATTTTGTGTGTCTTCCTGTATACATATGTGTACGGGTTATAAGGTAGGGGTAGCTAGCTAGGTAGCTGAAGGCACGCAGGTAGGCAGCCGTGCAAGTAGGTATAAACAGTCAAAGTATGTTGTAGCTCTGCAGGCAGGGCCGGCAGGTTGGTATGAAGGTTTTTTGCTACCGAAGTCTGATAAGCGAGCCACCCCCACCATCAAAACAATATGACCCACCATATCAGCTTCAGGGAGTTCGAGGTCAGATTTCAAGAGACTCCAACATCCGAAGCCTCAACACCCGAACACACCTCAATCCAATATACCGCCCTACAAATTTTGATGGCGACCCTAAAACCCTACATGTTAAAGTTTTCAGCCTCAGCCTTACTCCATTGGCCCCCTGGACCCTAAGCAGGCTCAAACTCTGGCTCAAAGGCTCAAACATCAAGGCCCAACTTGTGTTTTGAAGGCTCAAATATGAGCCATACCGAAAACCATATGAACACGAAAGGTTTGTATGGATACAGAAAGTTCTTTTCATGTTCCTGAGCAGTATGAGCGCACAAAGTGTGATCAAAGAGGTCCCCAGGGATGCAGCTATGTCAGCGGGCCTCACGCAGAGGTTCGCCGCTGCTGCAGCAGCAAAGGCCCAGCTAGACCAGCTCGCCGCAGCCAACGCGGCCGCTAGCGCTGCAAAGGCCAAAAGGAGGCGGAGGCCATAGCCGCTAAGCTGGCGCTAGAGAAAAAGGCTGAGCACGACCAGAGAGTCGCAGCGGCCGCGCTAGAACAGAAGAGGAAAGAGGCCGCGGAGCGGCTCGCTAAGGAGGAGCAGGCCGCCGAAGCTGGAGTACCAGCAGGCGGTGGCCGCTAGCAAAGCCTCCCTGCAGGCCGCAGAGGAGGCCGCTACCAGAGATCCCACCGCTACGGGCAGCACCGACCCTGCCCCAGTGGCCGCTACTGCAGCCGCTACGGCAGCACCGGCTGCCACAGCTGCAACCGCTATACCGTGGATCCTACGCCGGCTGAGTCGGCCGCTAGGAGGTTCATGGAGATCGGGCCGAGGGCCGCTAGCCCCTCGTTCCCTCGGGCCGCTAGCCCTGGCCGTGGCCGAGGCGAGAGGGGCAAGGGAAAGGGCCAGCCGGCCGCTACAATCAATGTGTTCGACTACACGTGGAACACGCTATTCGAGGATCCGGACCGCTACCTCGAGTTGCTGCGCCGCGAGCTCCAGCAGGACCGCGCTATCGACCAGGCGGGGGGCATGCCCGACAGCCGAGGACAAACCCTCCAACTGACCCGCTATGGCGGCCGCGCCCTCAGTGCCTGTGACCCCCCCAAGGGGGGATGCTACGCCAGCCCCGACGGCCGCTACGCTTACACAGCCGCTACGGGTGCTTTACCTTTTCTCTGGTACATCGCGCCGGCTAGATGTGGCGCAGTGCTTGCACCAGCTAGCCGGGGAACTTGAGCGAGATGTGCGGGTCGAGTGTGTCGACCTTCTGCGGCACGCTAAATACGACCTTAGCCAGCCCAAGATCCGGCAAAGCTACCTGGACCGCATAGCTAGCAAGGAGTTCGATGCGGTCGTGCTCTCTCCACCGTGCGCTAGCTTCTCCAGAGCTCCCTGGGCTAACTTTCAAGGGCCCCGCCCCGTGCGAAGCTATGAATGTCCCCGGGGTTTGGAAACGCTAACACCTGCTGAGAGAGACCGCGCTATACTGGGCAACATCTTTGCGGATTTCAGCTTCGAGGTCGCTAACCTCGTGGCCGACGGTGCAGCTACTTTTCTTGCAATGGAGCAGCCCGAGGACCTTGGTGCCCTCGCTAAGGGTCCGCGCCAGGGCACACGGCCGGCCTCTATGTGGCAGTGGCCACTGCTAGCCGACCTTCTGCAAAAGGGGCTACGCACCGTGGCCTTCCACCAGGCTAGTTTTGGCACGCCATACGCTAAGCCAACACGGCTGCTGCTGAAGTGCTCTTCTGCTATGCCCGACTTTGTACACGAAGGCCTGCCGTGCTACGACGAAAAGGGCTGCTACACAGGACCGCTGCCTTCTGCTGCTACTCTGGGACGCATGTTCAAGCGATTCAAGCGCCCCGCTAAGGGCCCCTTCAAGACCTCAGGTTCCGAAAAGTGGCCCGCTAGAATGTGCCAGTGGCTGGCTACCCTGATTCTGGACTCCTGCCAGCACCCTGCTACCGCTGCCCAGGGGGTGGCGCTAGGCCGGAGTGCCCGCTACCCGACACCTTCCCGACCTGTGAGCCGCGAGTGTTAGGGGGTTCAGGACCACCAAGGACCTGCCAACAGCTAGGTGGCAACAAGAGCTACCATGATGGTGGGGGCCTCTGCTCTCCAGCACGCTGGCCCATGCTACCCGCAGCCAAGCTGAGGGTCTCAATTGGGACTGGCTACGGGAGAAGATGATGGAGGTGATCCTCGCTAAGGTGGGTTCGGAGGCGGAACTAGAGAAGGAAGCCTTCCGCATGGCTGCCGGTGGGGCTAAGGGCTGCGCCCTAGCTAGCTCCGAAGAACTCCAGGAGCAGCTACGCTTGGTCTGGAAAGAGTGGCTGGAAGCTAATGACCTGGGAGACCCGGAGCTGCTAAAGGTAGCCCCAAGGCAACCGCTGTACCTCCGCCTCATCCGGGCGCTACTGACTGCGGCCGGCCTCCTCCAGGCCGAGGAGGGGCTACCTGTGGGGGTGAGAGAACCGCTACCACGCACTCCCCACGTCTTTGAGGAACAGCTATAAAGTGGCCCTTGGAGAACGCTCCTTGGGAGGCGGCGCTAGCCTGGGTTCCGAACTACTCCTCGGTGGAGGAGTACCGCGAGTTCGCTAGAGAAAAGTTCGAGGAGGCGGAGGGCCTCATGGCCAAGATGACGCTAGGCGAGTTCAAAGCCCGCTATGGCGAGCACCGAGCCATCGCCGCGCTAGCCGTCATCGTTGAGGACGAAGCTAGTACCCACGGGGTCCGGGTCAACCACCGCATCAAGTGCCGGGATAAGATCCGGGCCCCAGGGGCTAGAGAGAAGAAGCAGCTACTTCGGGAGCACATCGACGCTAACGAGGTAGCTTTCTCCGTGGTGGGCGACATCGCTAAAGCTCACCGTCGCTACAAGCATGCCGAAGGAGAGCATGGCTACCTAGGCTGTCAGATCGACACCGAGGAAGCTATACCGGGGGACCCCGACAGCCAGACGGTTTACGTGAATCTGGTGGGGACCTTCGGGCTATCATGTGCGAGCTACTGGTGGACCCGTATAGCGGCGTGTGGGCTTCGACTCACGTACCACCTGCTAGGGCCATCGTTCCCGCTAGACATGCTACTCTATGCCGACGACCTCGAGTCCTTGGGCCGGGGGGCTAGAGGACGGATGGGGATCCCGCTAAGCTATCTCTTCCTCGCTAGTCTTGGGTACCCCTTCAAATGGGCCAAGACGAGGGGGGGTTTTCGGGTGGAGTGGGAGTACTCCACCTGGAGGCTAGGCCTGTCCCAGAAGAGAACCGACTGGCTAGTGGAATGGCTACGGAAGCTAGTCCGAGATGGGAAGTGTGAGTCCCGGCCCTTCTAGATCGTCTGGGGTTCGCTTCCATGGCGCTAGACTGGGAGCGCCCCGTCCTCTGTGGTTGGCTAGCAGATCGCCTGGAAGCAGGAGGCCGTCTCCAGAAGCCGGCCTCGCTATTGGACGGTGTGGCACCGCTCTCCTTTTACACCGATGCTAAAGCAGAGAATGGACGTGCCTGGATTGGGGGCTTCCTCGAGCTAGTGGACGGCTGCCACGGTCCCTGGTTCTCGCTAGAGGTAAAGAAGGAATGGGCCCCCTGGGCCTTCGCTAAAGGGGACCCGAACAAAGTCATAGCCGCGCTGGAGCTACTGGCTACTCTGGTTGGCGTGAGGCTCTGGGTCCCGGAAGGGGACGCTAAGAAGACCTCCAAGGTGGCCATCCGCGGCTACACCGACAACCAGTCCAACGAAGCGCTACTGAAGAAAGCTATGACGACGAAGTTCCCGTCGACCTTGGTGTTGATGGAGCTAGCAGAGGAACTCTCCGCTAAGAACTGTGAGCTTCAGCTACAGTGGATCCGAAGAGATCTGAACCAGCTAGCGGACGACCTCACGAACGAGAACTTTGCTAGTTTCTCTCCGGACTTCAGGGTGAGCCTGGAGGGGGAAAAGCTAGAGTGGCGCGTGCTGGGCCGTCTCCTCGAACACTCGGCTAGCTACTTGCAAGAGCTAGGAGTGAGGAAAAGGACCAGAGAGCCGAAGGCTCCGAGGTTCGCTAAGAAGGCCCGTAAGCTTGGTCCCTGGTAGCCCTACGGCTGCGCAAGGAGATTAGCTAGCCAAAGGCTAGAGTTCTTCTCCGGGCTAACGCGGGACTTCGCCACAACGCTAAAAAGAGAGAAGTTCGTGTTGTCCGTGCTACTGCGTGAAGCCAGTTAGCTTTAGCTAGGCTTGCTACGTACTCCCCGGAGGTGTAGTGGGAGGTGGCGGGAGGATACGCTAGCTAGTGTACGCACTCGTGCCGAGGGACGAGGTACGACAGTGTATGCTAGCGCTAGTATCCCTTTGGGAAACATCGAAGGTGTTCGCTAGAAAACGTCGAAGGGGTTTTCCTCTGAAGCTAAACAGAACGAAGCTTGTCTGTTTGCTAGAGTGTCTGCACATGGCCGGTGAAGCAGTGCTACTCCGTGGCCATTGTGCTGAAAGGCCCCCAGCTATTGGGGGGCAAATTTCGAGTGCCCACCCAACCCACCCTGGAGATTAGCTAGCCAAAGGCTAGAGTTCTTCTCCGGGCTAACGCGGGACTTCGCCACAACGCTAAAAAGAGAGAAGTTCGTGTTGTCCGTGCTACTGCGTGAAGCCAGTTAGCTTGAGCTGGGCTTGCTACGTACTCCCCGGAGGTGTAGTGGGAGGTGGCGGGAGGATACGCTAGCTAGTGTACATATATATATATATATATACACATACATATACACATACAGGTACAAAGATATGCACAAGGTACATTTACATATGGATTTAGGTAAGTCTATATAAATATACACACATGTTTGTTTGGGTTTATGTGTGTATGTATATATACATATTATACACACATATATATATATACACATCTATATACATGTATATATTTGTGCATGCATGTCTGCCTCGTCTTGCCCGGATCTTTCATGTTCGAGAGATGACAGGCTCTGCAGTCATGCTGGATGTGGGTCTTTGCATATGCAGTCTATGTAGCATGTTGTCATATATGCTTGAGTTGGAAGTATGTCTATTGATAATGGGGCCCAGACTTTATGACTACTTTTTCATAGAAGCTGCAGGAGCAGCCTGCCTTGTTTTTTGTTTGCTTCTGGGAGTTCATAGCTTCAAGCATCATGGCACAATGGTCCCTGGATGTGTTGGTGCGAAAGCTATATGCTGGCAACATTCCATATGCTTGCTGGCTGCAAATAGTTTCGCTCGTCATGAACACCCTCTCCAGTCAACATGTATTCGGAAAAGTCCTAGGTTCTTTGTGTTGCCATCCTCCTCTTGGTCTACAATGTGGACTTGGACAAGACCTGGGTCCTTGACTGAAATCGTGGATTCGTCCTGCTTTGCCTGTCTAGGGATTGTCATGTCAGTGTGAGCATATGCACATGTTCAGCAGAGCAGAATATACATTGGAATATGTTCATCAGAAAATAAACACATATTCAAGGTTTAGGGTTTAGGATTTAGGACCTGGAATGCCTATATGGCACACCTGCTTGCTCCGCAATGCAAATGGATGAAGATTCGGGTGTCTCCAGCCGAATCAGTTGTTCTGCAACCCTAAAACATGGAACTCAAATCCTGGTTCCATACATGGATGAAGATTTTCATTTGGTGTCTCCAGCTGAATGAGCTGTTCTGCAAGCCTGCTTGCTTGGCAGATGGCTTATATATTTGTGGTCCCAGCCGTTCGGCAACCCTGCTTGCCCCGCAGATGACTTATATATTTGTGGCCCAGCCGAATGAGCCGTTCTGCTCACCTGCTGAGTGCTCGGTTTGCTTGGGGTGTAGTGAAGGAAAAACATGTGTGTGTGTGTGTGTCTGATATTCATATGTGTCCAAATCATAAACACACTTACATATATAGCATATATCCATATAGATACAAATCTATACTTTCTATATACTGTACATACATGTTTCCCTGCTTGAGGCATACAAATTTGGTGAGCTCTTCGCGGGTGTCGCCAATGTCACGGCTGCTGTGAAACTCCGTGGCATTCCAGCCTTCAAGATGGACAAGATCTATTTTGAGGGCTTTGATTTCTTAACGCCTGCAGGGTTCTCGTCCCTGGGATTGCTTCAGTGGAACTTACTTGGCAACAGGACCACAAGATGACATATACTATGTTATATATTTATACAAACATAAATACAGATACAGTTATATATATATATATATACATATAGATGTATGTGCATATATACAGTATACTGTCTGTATATAGATACATACATGGATTTCCATTTCATGTGTTGCCAAGGCTGGCGCTGTTGTCTGTATTGCGGATGGCTCCACGAAGTGTGCTACTAATGGCGCCAGATTGCAGCAGCTTTTCTTGGATGAGCAGCAGTGGATCTCAGCGGTACTGGTTCGCTCCTCTTGGGGACACTAGCAAGGAGTGGGTGGTCCGGGGAAATATGATGGCATCCAGGTGCCTCATGTGGGAAGCATGCATCAAGTTGGGACTGTCCTTTTATGAACAGTTGGTTTCCTGGATCTATCCAAATTTACACAATGTGTCTGCCAGGGTCATCTTGCTGGCCCACCTCGCAGCGGTGCTTGGCCATGTGTTCATCATTGAGCAACCTGGTAGTGCTCGCTTTGGGGACCTTCCATGTTGGAGACATTTCGTCGAAAACATTTGCTATGTTTCTTGCTTCAATTCAGAGTTGGTGGAGGCTGTAGGACAAGCAGTGGTGACAGAAGTGAATATCACATGCGATGAAGCAATATGATCTTCCTTCATGCATGACATATATATATATATATGTACATTTTATTGAACAAACAGAAAGTCTACACACACAGGAGATACCCAACTCAACTCAGTGTCTGTTGATTCAGATGCTATAAAAGTAGGCATAGCCACATGCATGTAAATTGTGACCTGGCTTAGCAACAATATTTGTCTCTGTACATGTCTACGAGATTAAAAGTATAAGTATGTGAATGAACACATTTTGTGTTGATAGAACCACACACCTGCATGAACAAAACTATTTGTATATACATATATAACATAGACATGTAGATGTCTGCATAATACTTATATATATATAAATGTTGGTGCGTGCTGGTATATACGAAAACATATAGGATATATGCTCTGTCGCTATAAATATATATGCATGATGATATTTCTATATACACCTGTCTTGGCTGTCTGTATAAATGTTTTCCGAGGTCTTCAAGCAAAAGCTCTACATGGCTATGGATGGTGGCACAAGTGCGAAAAGCACTTGCCTCTGGTCGAACAGCTGGCACATTGCTTACTTAAACCTGGGACCCATCCCCAAAGTGCCTTGTCCCATGCTTGAGGAAACAGTGTACCACATGCTTTCGAAAATCCATTCAGAACATCTGTTTGTGCATTCAGCTTGCTGGCTGAGTCCAAAAGAGCTGCCTTGGTTCCGGTCGCGAAGTACTACACTGATGTTCGAGGAGTTCGGCGGTCAACGGGCAAGCAACGTCTCCTCCGAGCAAGCCAGAGCTGTTCTGAGAATGGTGTTGTCGTGATCAAGTCAGTGTGGATGGTGCATGAAAGAGAGATATGTGGCATGCTTCACATGACTCATCTTAGGACATACCCTGTGGGCTTTATATATATATATATACATATATATAAATGTAATATAGCAATATGTGTTGTATGTGTTTATCAATTAGTGTCCTTTGTTGGGTTAAGCATATATCTGCATTTGGCAATATATATATATATATATATATATATATATATCTATATATATATTTATAGCTTGATTTGTATGTATACATGTATAAATATGTATACACATATCTTTCCTTCCCAGGATGATGCTGGCATCCGGACCACGAACCTCTTGCTCCTTATGCAAGCAGATCAGGACTTGTGGAAGCCAGCGGACATGGACAGTGTAATCAAATATTTGAGTGCTGCCAAATCACTGGTGATGCCTCCCGAAATCAGGTCTGTCCTTGGACTTTAAATTCAATACTTATGCAAAGACCCTTTGTGTCATCTGCATTGGTGGCCCTGCAATTCATAAATGCTGACGCAGCCACCGAGGCTGTTGCATGTATCGTGCAAGCTATTGGAGCAAAAGAGCTTCGGGCCATATCCTTGTCATGATGTCATATCTTACATTCATATATAAACATGTATATGCATGTTTATATCTCATATATTTATATATATACGATAATATGTATGTACATATATATCTTTTTTTCCTATTCAGCAGGACATTACTGCAAAATGGTTTCCCAACAACCCCATGATTCCAGGCTCGCACGCTAGGCTCGTTCCATATGCTCAAAAATGGTTTCCAGAAACCATTTTTTCTATGCTAACCCCTCCAAAACGCTTCAAACCAAAAAAAAATCAAAAAAAATCCAATTGAACGCTTTTGCACGCATTTGCACGCGAAACCACTTTTTTTGCACACGAAACCATTTTTTTTGCACGCAATTGCACGCATTTTTGGCCTTGGTGCCCGGGCCCTGGCAGCAGCTAAAAAAACCATTTCCTCACGCAGCCTCAGTGAAAAAAACATTTTTTCCGACGAACCACAGCCAAAAGCACAACAGGCAACCACAGCCCAACGGAAAAAACCATTTCTGCCAGGAAACCAGTTTTGCCCGCATCTTCTGGAAGCCTTGCCACTCCAAACCTTTAGCCCAGACCCCAAAAACCATTTTTGACCGCAAAGACCAAGCAAAAGAAACCATTTCTATCAGAGAAACCATTTTTTACCGCATCTTCCCCAGTCGTAGAAGATACGCTGGAATTCCGAGTTGCAATTATTATATGTATATTATATTACATTATATATATATGATATTATACGTGTTTATTATATATACATGCATGCATATCTATACACTTCTAAGCAATCGACTGCGTTCAAATCTGGTTTTGGTTCAACTGTTTTTGAACGCAGTTGCTGTCATGCAACGCAAGACAGCGTTCAATTATGGTTTCGGTCGAACCTAATTCCATGCAGCATACTACAGAACTTTATGCGTGCAAAACTGGTTCTCGAGGAACCAGCATTGAACGCATCTTCCGTGTGATGTGATATATATATATATATATATATATATGTATGTATATATATGTATGTATATAATATTCATGCATGTATATATATATATATAAATATTTATTATATAATGCAATATACACTTATATATACATTGATTACCAAAAGCACAAGCCCAGTATCGGAAAACCATTTGCATCAACAAAAACCATTGGTGAACGCATCTTCTCTAGTCGTGGAAGATACGCTGGAACTCCGGGTTGTATGGCTATGAAACCAATCATGTGGTTTCAAAAGCTTATAATATATTATATATATAATATTATGCTTATATATATATATATATACAAGCACAAGACAGCGTTCAATTTTGGTTTTGATTAAACTTTTTTGAACGCAAATGCATTTATCACTCATAAAACAAAACAAAAGATTGCGTTCAAATATGGTTTTGGTCGGACTGTTTTTGAACGCAAGTGCACATATACTATGCATATATGAGCACCTGCAGACACGCAGTGTTCAACTAGATGGTTGTCGTACTATATGCACGGAAGATGCGTTCAAAGGTGGTTCCTCGACAACCATTTTGGAACGCATCAAGTTTTCAACTGTACACACATATATATATATATATATATTGTTATATATACATACACGAATATATACGGTTGCGTTCAGAAACAGTTCAGCCGAAACCATAATTGAACGCATTCTTGTGCTTATCGCTATATCAGAAACAGTTCGACCAAAACCATATTTGAACGCAGTCTTGTGCTTATATATACAGATGATCAGAAACAGTTCGACCAAAACCATATTTGAACGCAGTCTTGTGCTTATATATATATATATGTATACATAAATAAATAAATAAATAAATATATATATATATATATATTATGATCAGAAACAGTTCTACCAAAACCATATTTGAACGCAGTCTTGTGCTTATATATACAGATGATCAGAAACAGTTCGACCAAAACCATATTTGAACGCAGTCTTGTGCTTATATATACAGATGACCAGAAACAGTTCGACCCAAACCATATTTGAACGCAGTTTTGTGCTTATATATACAAATGATCAGAAACAGTTCGACCAAAACCATATTTGAACGCAGTTTTGTGTTTATATATATATATATAGATGGATCTATGTAATTCATGCACTTCTTTTGCATACATTATATATATATATATATATATATATTATATTATATATATATATATGTGTTTTTGTACTTCAGGTTCTATACAACCATGCACGCCGGAATTCCAGCGTATCTTCCACGACTAAATAAGATGTGTTCAAAAAAGGTTTTTCTGATAGAAATGGTTTTCTGATGCTGGGCTTGTGTTACTTGAACTCAACGTATAATATACATATATATATATATATATGTGCCCAATATGGTTATATCGGAACCTTTTTTTTACGCATTGGCTGTGTGTGGTCTTGCATGCGCCAGGTACTGATGATGCCATGGAGGTTTACAAGAAGAAGCGTGCCGAAGCAGGTGCACCCCCTCTCGCCTTGCTTTTGTGCAGCTTTGCTGCTGGGCTGGTGGCATGTCATGCAGATACATGTGTATATATATATAATATAATATATATATATATATATATATATATATAGATACTGCATATCATGTCTATAAACCAGGTATAAACCATATATGTTTGTGTCTGTCTGCATGGGATCTTCGCATGTTATATATAATTTACACAAATAAGCTTCCTGTCTCAAGTCCAATACATCATAAACATATATTCATACATGTGTATCTTCAAATATATATATATATATATATATATGTACATATACATGTATGCACTCTGTCATGTGCTTCTGCTGGGAGTCACTGCTGCTGCACATGTCAGTCGCATGGAGTTGAATCTTGATGATCGCAGATTTTTGCTGAAGCCTCCTGATTGTGGTCTTTGCTAGCTGTCTGTTGATGGCCCTACAGGGCGGTGCTGCTAGAACTTTGAGCTGTTCTACTCTGATGAAGGGTGCAGGGCAGCTCGCACAGCAGCCGCAGCCATGTCATCAGTTCACGCCGGTGAGAGTGTCTCGTCGCATTGCAGATCGGATTGTGTGCCGTATATAGGGTGAAGAAGTGCATGTTTCACTTTTGCTGAACACCCAGGTGAAGCAGGAGCACGGACATCACTGGGTGGATGCTGAGCTGCTGAAGACGTTCAGCCCAAGGACCCGGTCTATGCTTTCACGTCTTCCTGACACACCGCAGTCAAGGGTTCTGCTGCAACAGATGTTGGATGTTCATGGTGCCTACTGTCACTTGTTCGCAGTTGCATTGTGCATTTCTTTCAGAGATGCTGTTGCAGAGAGCAGCACATGTTTCATGTGAACCATTTTGGCCTGTCTGAGCACATTCCACGCACGAGGGCTCGCAGCAGTGGGTGTGCAAGATACGTTTAGCGAACTCCGAAGCCTCTTTTTTGGGTCAAGCTCTTAGGCACCGCTTGTGAGCGGGTAGGCTAGGAGTTTGACCGCCTTCGGGCGAGAGGTCCCATGCCGGGGCCCTGGACAAGATTCCGGAAGGACCCTGGAATCCCCAACCTGGGGATTATGCCGAGGCACGTGTCTTCGACACCAACGGCGCCTCGCAGGGAACTGCGGTGGTCCGGATAGTCGGGAACGACCCCAAGGGTGCCGCGGGCCAATGGCTCAGTGTCGCGGTGGTCGCCGTGTCGGACGATTACCTCCAATGGTGGCTGGATGCCGGCCCGGGGTATGTCAACGATCGGGTTTTCTGGATGCACCTGTGCTCCAAACCCCAATCTCGGTGCCGGGCACGCAAGGACGACCCCGCCTTTGAGTTTCACGTCGATGAACTTCGCACCCTGGCCCTGGGCGACCTGACTTCTGGAACCCCCGACTTCCTCAAACATGGCCAAGCAGCCTCCGATCTCCGATGGGAGAGCATCTCCTCTGGCAGCTCCAGAGAGCCGGACTCCAGTTCCAGCTCACCCTCTGCGGAGGAGGCGCGTGGCTCCAAGGACAGAGCCGTGGCCAAGAAGAAGAAGAAACGAAAGAAGAAGGAGAAGAAGGGAAAACCCGACAGAGGTCCCTTTGCGGTCGGAACAAACATCCAGTTCGGGGACAGGGGTGATTCCGATTCTTGCGAGTCGGATTTTCGAGACGCCCCGACCGTGCAAGACCGACACCTGGCTCTCCTGGAGTATGCCGGTGAGGGAACTGCGGACCCTCTGCAAGGTGCTCGACCGCCTGGTGGAGGGAGAGATCCGTCAGGCAACCGACGTAGCCGCTCAGCGAATAAAGGCCCTGGACGTCTTCCTGGCCAAGGGTCAGTGGTTCAGGGCTCAGCACCTCGAGCTCATTCCCCGCGAGGGCTCCAGCCTGGTGGAGACCGACGAAGCGATGCTCATGGTGGAAAAGGGTGGTATCCCCAGGGAAAGGGGAACGCCCAAGCCGAGGGCGGTCACCAGACCGCGGACCCCGACAAGAAAGGAGAGAAAGCCTCCGGAAAGAAAGGGGGAAAGTCGGAATCAAAGTGACCAGTCGACCCCCTGAAGGGGGAGGACCCTGACCAGGACCCCGACTGGGGTGACGAGGAACCCCCTGATCCGGGCCCGGACCCGGGAGGTGACGAGCCCGACGATCAAGAAGAGGATCGATTCGGAAGAGGAGGAAAAGGAGAGGGACGACCTCGTCGCCGCCGATCCTCCCTTCTCGGTGACACCGAGGACAACTTCGACTGGGTGGGGCCCGAGGCTCGCCGAAGCTGGGGCCACGAGGGGCTTTTGCTCCACATCCAGAACCTCTTCCGCAAGGGGGTCAAGTGGAGGGATGTTGCTGACAGAGTGTCTGTTCAATCCAGGAGGCGAGCCACCCAGGCGGACCCACCGCGAGGGACGGCCCCAGCGACATCCTCCCGATCTCCGTCTCCGCCCTCGACGAGGAGGGCTTTCTTGAGCCGCGTGCCCGCGGGATGGTCAAGGCCTACTTCATGGCTGCCAATTTCCTCTTTTGCTGTGGGTGGCACCGGCCGATTTGTCTGCCGGCCCCCCCGGCGTTATCTGAAAGAGGACATCCTTGAGGCGGTGGACTTTGACTACGACGGCAAAGAGATCCACCGCATCACCGACATCAACCCAGAGCTGGTGATCGCCGCCTGGCCCAAGGAAGGAGAGGCCGCGGTGTGCCCCGCGACACACTTCATAGAGGGTGACCTTCTCGAAGCCGTCCTCAACCCAAAGAGGCATTGGCGGGAGGCGGCTGAGCAGCCCGCCGTTGCCCGAAAGGGGGCAGTACACGCTACCGACGAGGCCTGGGCCAAGGTGGTGGAGACCGGCTTCAAGCGGGGCATGTTCACGGCTGTGGAAGACTCTGTCGTCCCGCAGGACAGCCCGGGGCACTTCGTCACCAACGGTGCGGGGGCCGTCAAGAAACTCAAGGACGGCCGAGAGGTTCAGAGGTTCATTGCGAACCTCATTCCGGTCAACGAGTTTCTCCTTGACCTCCCTGGCGAGCAGCACCTCCTCCCTTACGTGGCGCAGATGTCTTTATTCTGCCTGGAAGAGGACCAGCTCATAATGGTGGACTCTGAGGATTTGACCTCGGCCTTCAACTTCTTCACCCTCCCCGAGGGCTGGTCCCGATACTTCTCTTTCTCGAAGAAGGTGCCGGGTCGTTGCCTGGGACTGTCTCAGGAATGGGCCCGCCCTGCTCTGCGGGTGGTGCCCTTCCTCCGTTACGCTGGTCCAGGCGATCCTCCGGAACCTCGTCTTCAAGAAGGCTTCTATACCCAGTGCGCTGGAGATCAATAAAGTCAAACCCTTTCCGGGCAGCCACGGCGCCATGCTCTACCTTGACTCCTTTGACGAGATCAGAGTGGTGGACGGCATCCAAGGAGGCCACCTCGACGGCGAAAGAGGAACACTTTCCTTTGCACCCGACAAGGCCCGGAAGCTAGTGAAGGCCTCACTGGCGCTGATCGCCGAGGGGGCCTGGACCGAGCGTATGCTCCGGCGCTGGGTGGGGTTGGCCACCTTCGCCGCGGCCTTTCGCAGGCCGCTCTTCTCAGTCCTGCAGGAAGTGTTCTACCTGATCGAGGAAGCAAAGCACGGTCCGGTGGCCTCCAACAAAGTGGTCATCGATGAGATCGTTGCCTTCATCTGTATGCTCCCAGGAGCCAGAACCGACCTGCGGGCGAGAGTCAGAAGGAGGCTCGTCTGCACAGACGCCTCCCCCTATGGGAGCCACGGTGGCCACCGTCTCAAGACGGCCAGATCCGCCGCCGCCCTCTGACGCCGGGGACGCTGAGTGCGCCAACTGCGGGCAAGGATGGAGGAAAGCCAACGGCTTCATGCCGTACTCCTGCCTGGCCAGGTGTGGAAGGAGCTTGTGCTCCATGGAATGCGTCCAGAACCACCGCAAGAGGGACGCCACCCCTGCTTTCGCTGAGATCTTTGCTGGGCCCACTGCCCGCCTCACCCGTGCGATGGCTGAGGCAAAAGTGGCAGTGAGAATGCCCTACGACCGCTGCGGCGAGGGCAACGAAGACTTCTTCACCCAGGAAGGCAAAGCCCGCCTTGCCGCCGTCGAAGCCGACCCTGAGGTCACTTGTCCCCTGAGGCCAAGTACTTCTCCACGGAAAGAGGAGGACACGCTCAGCTTCGATCAGGGCAGTGGGTCCGCGGCCCCTCTCAGGTCCGCGACCAGAGGAACCTCCTGGGCCTCCCCTGGATCAAAAGCGACCTCAAGTTCGCTGCGAAGGTCCAACCAGACGGCCAGCCGATCCCTGACCAAGCTCGAGGAGACGGCGGACTCTGGCCTCATCGGCTCGCTTATCCTTTTTTTGGGAAAGCTACCTTTGGGAACTGGCTGCGGCCAAGAAGTTGCTGGCGGACCGGAGGTTTTACCTCACCACTTTCAGCATGTGCTGTTTCGGGGGTGATCACGAGCGCTGGCGGGGGCTTCTCCACAACAGCCCCAAGCTCCACGAGCACCTCAACAAGCCTACCTGTCCGGGGCACCGGGGACTCCGCAACGACGAAGCCTGGTACAGTGGCCCCACGCTCTGCTTCCGCTGCGAGGAAGAAGTGGAGTATGCGTGGGCCTTTGCCACGGCATACTCCGAGGCCCTGCTTGCTGAGATGGAGGACCGCTTCCCCATGGTGCCTAGGCGCCTGGAGGACTCCACCCTCAAGTGGCAGCTCTACGCCCAGGTCAGAGGAGCCACCGTGGCTTCCTATCCCTTCCGCCAGGAAGACTCCATCACGACTTTGGAGCTGACGGCCGCTTTCTGTGAGATAAGGCGCATCTCACGCGGCCCGGGCGGACTACTTCCACGTGCTCGACTCCCAGGCCACCTACTATGTGCTCGCCAAAGGCCGCTCCAGCAGCAAGCCTGGACCCTCTCTGGATGGAACAGCGCAGATGCCCCGTCGCGCCGCTTCGATCAAGATCAATAGAAAGCATCTGAGGTTCCAGGGGCTGCACCCTAAATCCTTGCGGGCGTATCAGCGAGCACTAAACACCTTTTTCACCCTGTGCTTCCTCGACCATAGTTTTCGGGGTGGTTGCGAACCACCCGGTTTGGGCCCCGAGCGCCCCTACTTTTCCCCACCTGATGTTGTAGATCATGTAACCACAACTTTATGGAAACCACCCTATTTTGCCCCGACACAGCAATCCACAATATCAATGTCAACCACCCCGTTTTAGCCTACGCCGACATAATGGAAACGACCCCGATTTATCCCGCCAATAAGCGACCTAGATTCTACCCCCAAATTCCCAATATCCCAAACTCTATGTCCCGAAACGCTAAACCTTTTGGGTTTCGGGATTCCGGGACTTTGGGATACACTTCGGGCTTCGAGGGGTGCTGTGAGTTGCTGCACATGACAGGTTCAGCAGTACTTCCCGACTCCAAACCCAAGCCACACCATGTCCCAACTCCAACAATAATTTCAGCCCCAAGGCCCTCTAGTCCCGGCCCGCATGTAATAATTTCCAGAAACAGCCCTGCACTTACAGGTTTCATGTGAGGGTTGAATCCGACTCGCCATGGGTGTGCCCTCGATCTTCGCTGATGTCGGATGGTGCCCCAGGGTCTCGGTTCCTGTGTAATACGACTGTGCACTTTCCTGGACCCAGGTACTTATGGATTGTGGCGGGCTCTCGTGGCGCCGATCCCCGAACTATTGGGCTGGTGCCCGAGAATCTCGACTTTAGAGGTGTAATCATCCTAGCGATTTCTACGGGGAGCGAGGTACGGATCGATGATTTCTGCTGGCGCCGATGGAGGAGATTCCGCTGGTGCCCAAGATTCTGGCAGGGAATTGACTGACAGTACTGATCCTGAGGTACGGTCTGATTGGCTATGAAAAAGGCCTTGCTTTCTCGCAGTGATCCCAGCTACTCGGGCAGGGGTTTCCAAATGAAATCGATGCTAATTTCTGTTGGACTCAAGGTCTGGATATTAAGAATGAGATTGTGGAAAATGAGACGGACTCGGGCGGTTGCCCCGGCCAGTCTTGACTTATTGAGTGCATGTCATGTCTCACTAAAAGCAGCTTCCGGGCGGTTGCTGGTGCTCAAGAGCTTTTTTTTCCGTGCATCAGCACTGCTGGTGCCCTGGTGCTGCGGATGCCGAAGAGCAAGCCTCCGTCGCTTCGGGTGCGGTATTTGCAGGCACAAGGGATCGGGTAGCTGGTTTTTAGGGTGATTGGCCTTATGGGGGGTCCTACCATTTGTCTGTCAGGACCTCTACACCGGCATCCTGGAGGCCAATGACTACCAGGAGAAAAGGGTCACGGAGCTGTGCAAGATGCAGAATGTGCGAACCGAAAAGATGCAACGGCTGCTGAAGCAGGGGAAGGCCCTCTTCCAAACACAAATCCCCAAATCTGTGTAAAGCCTTAGCCCTGTAAATGCTGCCACAAGCCTCTGAAAGGCTCCGGTGGTGTTTTCCTTCGTGAACCTCCGGGGCGGAACCATCGGCCGGGATGAGGTGCTTAGGGTTCTTCGGGTTATGGGCTTTCGGACCTAGAGATCGCCACGAAGATTCCTCACGCCTCAGATGTCGTTTTAAATTTTATATACGGACCATATATTCCCTATTACCCATTATTTCTAAGCCTTAAACCGTAAACCCTGAAAATTTGGGACCCCAAATACCCCCCCCGGTCGTACTCGGTTTAGGATTTCCTGCTTCGGGGGTGGATGCCCAAGCCCTTAACCCCGGCCCAGGTGGAGGATGATTGCAATGCGAAGCTGGTCGCGAGGCTCCTGACGACCCTAGGCTTGAAGATACCCACTTCTATCGAGATGAAAGCGGCCCTTGAGAACGTCGCCGAAGATCGAAAACTTCTGGGAAAGAAGTGTTCGGTTGCAGCCCGGGAGGCAGGAAGTTGTTCACGCCAAGCCGCCAAGCCTGCACATTCGGTGTTTCTCGAGCAGGCTTGGGCGAAAACCGAGGGGGACCTCCACCGGGCCCTGATGTCGCACGTCATGGACCGCAGCCGCCGTAACTTTGATGCCAGGCCGGCCAGGTTCGGTTTTCTTGAGAATCCCTCTCTTTTCGCTCTAGCCCAAAGGAGCGGCAGCAAGAACATGGCCCTTCTCAAGAAGCTGGTGAACACTTTGCAAGAAGAAAAAGATCAGGACACCCAACAAATAATTGAATCCGATTTGTAATATCACCTCGCACTCTGATCACAGGAGAGAAAGATTCCTCTGGAAGACCCAAATCGGCTGCCGACCAGGGAGTGGGGAGACTTCTCCGAAGGCTCAGGCGGGGTGGCGGTTTAAAGGGTTGGGAATTCTCCGACTTTGAGCTCTACAGAACCCTAACCGTGAGACCCCGATTGATCCAGTGTGCAAGTTTGGGATGTTATGGGATCGGTAATAACTTTAAGCCTTGAGCCCACGAGCCCGAGCTATCAGGAACCCAACAAAACTTGCACTTCCTGAGCTCCTGGGTCCGAGAAAATTAAATCCCCGCCACAGGACCCGCTGAGTACTTGGACGACGAGGACATGGCGGACCACGCTCAGGAGGGCGGTGAAGAAGAGGAGATGGATAATGATGCAATCATTCCGGACCCCGACGACCCTACCGGCTTCCCAAAGACCCCTTGCAAGCCCCATGCCCCGCCGGCGCCGGTGGACAGCGACACCGAGGCAGCTGCAGCCGAAGAAGCCTTAGCAGAAGAAGCCGAAAAGAATGCCGATGCCCAGAAGGAGTGCTTCGGGGCGGGTTGTGGGTTTCGGATCGCAGTGCCCTGGCGGGTTTGTGCAGGGTTCCATTCAGGATTCAGGCTTGGTGCTGTCTAGGAATTCGTTGGCTTAGGAGTACATAGTGCTGAAGACTTGTCATGGGCAGGAGCGAAGAGGTATGAAGAGGCCCGCAGCCGCTGTGAGCGAGGGACTCAAGCAATCGGCCGAGAAGCTGCAGAAGCAGGTCTCCCAGGAGGCCAGCGACAAAGGTGGCATCCTGGAGGTGCCCGGGTGTGCTTTGTGGCTTTTGGAGAATTGAGGAGGTACTGGAATTCCGGGATGCAGGGTCCATGCTTTAACACCGTAACCTCCGATCCCAAACTCGAAACCCAGAACCCAACACATATGGAATGGAAGGGTCTTGATGTGGTCCAAAACCTCTTGTAAAACCCCTAATTTCCGTTCCAACAACCGAGCCCTAAAACCTGAAGTAGCGGTTGGGGTTGGCTGGATTGGGTGCAATTGCACATAACTGCAGCCTTTCCTGGCTTCAGGGGTGCACAGGGACCAATCCCTCAGCCATGGCTAGATTTTTACGGTCGAAGTGGGGCGGGGGGCCGCCGCCCCCGCCCCCGCCACCATACCCCCCACGGATGCTTCCCATCCCCCCGCCACCGCCACCTCCGCTGGCACCGCCTCTCCCGCCGCCCCCGGGGCCGCCTCCGCCAAGTCCTCCGAAATCTCTGCCGCCTATGATTGGGCCTTGGCCAATTGCGGCGAGCACAAATGAGCCGAGCTCGGAGGCATTGGCTATAAGCTAGGGGTTGAAGGATTCTGGGGCGTAGGGTGCATGTATCTTTAAACAGTTAATCCCTGCAGGATGATCATGGGCCAAGTCCTTCGAGAGTTGCTTGGCTATGTTAATAGGGGTTCAAGGATTCTGGGGTGTAGGGTGCATGTATCTTTAAACAGTTAATCCCTGCAGGATGATCATGAGCCAAGTCCTTCGAGAGTTGCTTGGCTATTATTAATAGGGGTTGAAGGATTCTGGGGTGTAGGGTGAATGTATCTTTAAAGATATAATCAGTTCCCTGCAGGATGAGCCTGCGGATGACTCCACGAAGAAGCGGCCTTTGGCTTTGAAGGCTGGGGCAATGAAGCTTTCGGGCTTAGTGCATGCTTTAGGGCTGTGAAATACTGAGTCCTTCCAAGGATCTGCCAGTGGACGTGGACTCGAGCTCCGAGGATAAGCCCAAGTCAAAGGCTGGGACATCTTAGTATCCGGGTAGAGTCAAGGGCTTCGTCAGGCTTTAGTTAGGGCTTCAGGGTTTTGGGCTGCATGTACGGGTTTTGCCGTTGGGTGTGTATCCGAGCTAGACCTGCAGGAGCCCTCTGGAAAGAAGCGGCGGCGGCGCCGCTTCATCGGTGTGTACGAGATCGACGTGGCTCGGATCTATTATAATAAGCAGCAGGTTAGCTGTTTCCCAGAAGCCTCCCAGACTACTCCTATCTTAAGGTAAAGGGGGTCTTATGGGAGTACTCTGTAAGGGGGTTCCTTGACCCAGGAAGAGGGGGCCTCGTCGGAAGCTGGGGACAAGGATGTGAAGAAGGACAGGGTCCAAAAAAAGAAAACCACCAAAATCCCTAAATCCTTAAATTATAAAGCCACCCGAACCCCCAAAACCTATGAAACCCTAAACACCGCAACCCCTAGAATCCAGCAAACCCCTAAAGCCTCCCAAAGGCCCAGAAAGCCTACAACTACCAAATTCCCTTTAAACCCCCAACCCAGGAGCCAGCGGATGCCTCGGCGAAACTAGCTGATGAGTCGCGATCCGAGTGAAGCAACAAAAAATCGGTGACAGGGCTCTATAGCAGGTTACGGTTTAGGGTCACAATCCTAGTCCTGGATGTTAGCTCCGTAAACAGTTTCTCTATGGTTTCGGCAATAGAGGCCAGAAAGTTGGAACAGCCTCCTCATGCCATTAAGGTGAAGTGTACGAAATCCCATCACTCACCATCCTAAATGCATGTTCCTACTTTCTATCCTAAACCCTAAACACTAAGCCCTACATAAAGGCTCAAGGGCTCCATACCGAGCTTCATCTGGCCTGAGGCCTTGAGGTCTGGGTGTCGGGGTGACCCAAAGCCCGAAGAACAGGAAACACTCCAACCTCAAAAAGGCTCAACCCCGGGTTCTGGGTTTTGGGCTTGAGTGGGCTTTTGAGGGTTTCTCAACCCCACAATAAACGCCATCTCCTCATCCCTGAATCCCTGGAACCAACAGTACAAGTTAAACCCAAAAGCCCTAATGCTAAACCCTGGACAAGAGATCCCCAACTTGAGCCCTACACCTTAGAAGCTGCCCCCACCCTATAATAGTGGTATTGAGGGCCCTCATATAATCCTTTTACTTATCAGCTTTGGCCCCAGGTTCTAAGTTTCATTGGTTTTAGTCGTGCTCTGGCAGGTGCAGCAGCAGATCCGGAATGCTGCCAGCTTGTCGGAGGTGCAGACAGACGAGGCAGTGCAAGGGCGAGGCAATCCACGCGGTCGCGGCCGTGGCGGCCGTGGCGGCCGTGGCAGCCGTGGCGGCCGTGGTCGTGGACGAGGCCGCTCAAGGGGCAGCAAGGACGAGGAGGCAGAGGACGACGATCTCGATGCAGAGGACGAGAAGGCCACAGATGAGGTACTTTTGGAGGAGCAGGAGGACAAGCTGAAGAACAAAGGCAAGGCAAAAGCAAAGGGACAAGCGAAGAAGGAGCCGAAGGCGAAAGCAAAGGGACAAGCAAAGAAGGAGCCGAAGGCGACAGCAAAGGGAGAAGCAAAGAAGGCGAAGGGCCAGGACCAAGTGGAAACGCCCGGCACTGTGGAGGAGGACTGTCCGTGGCTTCTCCATTTAAATTTGTAGCTCGACTCGAAGCAATCATCGTCCAGGCATGCACGCGAGTCGCGGCGCTCAGTGACTACCAGAAGGACCAATATATTTAATCAAGGGTCGAAAGAATAATCGAACACCCCCTCGCCCGGGCAGGAGAACAGGGACCGCAACATCCGTGCCATCCGGGCCATTGCCAAGGACGACAGTCGCATGAAGATCCCCTCCCAGGATGTCCTCGACGAAACGATGCAACTCGCATGCATTATGCCACGTGGCTGCGAGCGAATCCAAGTCGTGCGGCAGTGATAGCACCCAGGTCCTTCACAGTTCGCTTGCCGCAGCAGTCGAGCTCGCAATCTACGATTGCTGTTCTGTTCCCTGGCATTAATATATTATAACATGAGAGCTTACAGTTTGACTTCAACTCGCGATCTCTGCTTGGAACACAGGTTTCAGCTTGGTTGCTTCTATGTCAACAAGACCTCGCTGCCTCACATCGAGAAGTTGAATCGAGCCTGGAAGACAGACGTGAAGGCTAGTCAATACGCCTTTCTCGATAATATTTTCCACGATCGCCCGCTTTGATAGGTGAACAAAAAGAAAGGATCCAACTTCTGTTGGACCGCTCACAGAGGATTCCGGACGGCGAACGGAACTCAGGAATTACGCAAGCCTGCCTGCACTTCACTTTGAGCCCCCGTCCTCCGAGGTGGCACCGTGCATGCATCGCTGCGAACTGGAATGACCTTGAGGAGGCCCGGGTTACTTTGGAATTTTGGTTTTGGGTTTTCTCTCTACATTGAAGCCTATAGGCATTACTTAGTGCTGGGGCCAATTGTATGGGTAGTTTCGGATTTGATAGGGTTCGCTTCGGACCTCCCAGAGTCTCTGGTTTGCTTCAGGCTTTGAATCAGCTGATTTCAGGGGTTGGGACTTTCATTCCGGAAGCCTTTGGAATCCTCAAACCTAAAGACCCTAAACCCGAAACCCCGAAACCGTAAGTCTAGGGTCTGTGGGCTTCTACCCCAAATAGCCACCCCGTCCCGCATCAGCGAAAACATCACGATCTTCGAGATCCGTGGGAGCCCTAGGGTGTGGGTTTTATTTCAGAATTCGAATTATAAGCAGGCTTCCGAGGACTGGGGTTTCCATATGACCTGACGCTGTTCTGGGTTGATAGGTTTAAATAAAGGGTTACCAGGGGGTTCTTGTCGGATCTGCTAAGGATGTCGGACTTATGGACGAGGGTATCGTAGCAGGTTGTTGACGGAGACTCCAAACCTGCCCCCCTCATTCAGGAATTCCCGATTGCTACTATGGCCTTAATGCTTCATCCTTGGAACCGGATATATAAGAACCTCAACCCAAAACCCCAAACCCAAACTTTAGGGTTTTTGTGGGTGTACACGGACGAAGTAACACCGCCCCGCTTCAGTCCCCAGATCCATGCCCCTTGTAAAAGCCATCCATTCCCTATTAGAATCAAGTAGATTCCAAAGGCCCAAGACCGACAACATTTAATGTGAAGCCAGGGCCCGATTAAGATCTCCCAGGGCCATCCACGTAGGTATAGTTGAAAGAAATGGTTCCTCGGATGTTGCTATAAGGATTTGGGGTGGTCCTGTATTTTCGTGTTGTGGATTTTTTTGTTTGAGCTCCGAAGTACGGTGAGATCGGGTGTGTGGGGTTTATATATAGATCGGTCCCATCTGATTTTTCGATAAGGATATGATCCTGGCTTTACGGAAGCCTCCATTGTATCTGCCCTAGGGTTGGTGGTTCCAGGACTTAGGACGGAATTAACTGCTTGATTTTGTTGAGGTTTTAGCTTCAAGGTTTTCGGGGCCCTAGGGTGAAAGGCTTAAGGGCTCGAGTGTCAATGTTTCGGGAAAAAGGATTTGGGGGCCTGAGGGTTTAAGGCCTTAGGCGCTTAGGGCTTTGCCGGATTAAGGGTTTCGAAGGCTGGCCAGCACCCAGCTGGGTGGCGATTTTCGGGCATCCATTGCGGCGACCCGGAGAGATCGGACGAACCTGGAGAGATCCGAGGAAAAGAACGCTGCCCGCATCGAGTCAGTCGGGGACCTGGTCGGAAAGCTCTGCGAGATTCAACTCAAGCGAGCTATACCAAGCCTTCAACACGGCTCGACCCCGTTCCATTCGACACGCCTCAGATCCCACGACTCCGGACCCTACAGAGGTCATGAGCAAACAGCAGTGGGAAGACCGATTCTACTGGTGGAGAACGACTGGCGACATCTCAGCCAAGCATGATCAGCTTGAGCCTTTTGATATAGGGTTTAGGCCGGGTTTAGGGTTTAGGCTAGTCCTCGCTCAATTCCTCTAATCCAAGAGCCCGTAAGCGACTCTGCCTCGAAGCAGCTGGATCCAACCCTTAAACCCTAACCCCTGAAGCCTGACCCTGACCCTTAAACTTTAACCCCTAAACCCGAACCCCTAAACCCCAAACCCTGTGGCGGCCAGGCCAGCGACACCAAGCAACATTGTGGATCCAAGGCTTAATTGTTTTTAGGGGTTCGGGTTTAGGGGTTACAGGGTTTATTTATATATTTATAAATTAAATAAACCCTGACCCTTAAACCCTAACCCCTCAACCCGCACCCCTAAAAAACGAACCCCTGAACCCTAAACCCTAAATCCTAATCCCTTGTAAACCCTGAACCTGAAACCCCAAACCCTAAACCGTAACCCCTAAACCCTCAACTCTAAACCCTAATCCCTCAAGCCTAATGCCATGTTGCACAACTGGCGGCCAGGCAAGCGAGACGCCTGTGAAGCCCAAGAAGACAAAATGAAGGCACCATCTTGGGAGGGAAGGGTTCAGGCCGGTTCAGGGGCTTTAGGTGTAAGGTTCGGAGGATTTAGCATTTCTGGTGGTGGTGGTCTAGGGCCTTCACACCAAACCTTGAACCCTTAAGCCTTTAAACCCTGCTCTTATACTTAAGGTGCACGGTTCGGATGGTTTCGCTTGCTGATTGTATCCTATCTAGGTTCCGAAGGGGTTTGAGGGAAAAGCGGGGTGTTGTTTGTTATTGTTTTGTGCCTGACAGGAGGCACCAGGTATATTATAGTTACGGCAGCTGAGATTGCGCTGTAACCTTTTTCTTGCTCGGCATCATTGAACAGTGCATTGTTGTTGTTGTTGTTCGACAGTCAGACATGGCTAAGTAATAAGCAGCCAGTTTGGAGTCGACGATTCCTGGCTGTACAGACTAAGGGCGCGAGCTGTACAACAATTAATGCCATCTTATCATGGCTCAGCATTCCTAAACATTGTCGAGGTCCTGAAAATTCGCGAAAACATATTCGTCTTCATCCTCACCAGCATCATCATCATCCGCAAGGGCTGGCATAACATGACCAAAATTCGTGAAGACATAGTCTTGGTCTTCTTCTTCACGTCCCAAGACTTGCGGACGCCCCAGAATCGCCATATGGCGTGTCGACATATCCTGAATTGGTTCGGAGTTTAGCATTCAGGGCTTAGTTCTTCTTCTTGTTTTATCAGATCAGATTGACTGCTTGATGAGCGTTCAGTTTGTTCTTTTTTAGTCTTAGGGTTTTAGAAGAATGAGCTGTTAGGTCAGTTGGTCTCGGTGTTACGCATAGGGTTTGGGGCTCTTCAAAGGGATTTGGAGAGATTAGCATAGGCTAGGATTTAAAGCAAATTACTGGTTTATGAAAAATGATAATTTTTTAAACCACCCAGAACCTTTGTTATTTCAGTTTCATTTTCAACATGATGAAAACCCACCATAATGAGTCTGTCAGGGTGCTGGATTCAAAGGATCAGAAGCCATCATGCCCTTGTACTTCATCCTTCGGACCGTGGTTCCTTCAGTCGAGATCCAGCCTCAATGTCAAGTGAAGGAGCACCCTAAAACCTCAGCCCTTGAATTTCTACCCTGAACCCCGAACTGGTCAAAGAAGAAGCGCAAATTGCGCCATGGCACACCACTTGTGCACCTGAAGTGGAGGCCAATGGAGCTGCCATCACGCCACCAGCGGCCGTGGCTTTCCAGGCACGGACGGTTCGTACCTCAAGGTGGCATATGACAAAAGCCTAATAAAGCCCTATTGAAATAAACAAGCCTTACTCACTGACGGACACCAAGCAAATCAAAACATCGGTGGAGTAAGCCAAGCTGCGGGTCCATCGGAAAAATGACACCCCGCCATCCTGCCATAAGAGCATGTACTCTCCTGTTCGCTGGTTGTGAGCGTACTCGAAGATGAAGACCAACATGGCGCCAGGAACAAAACTAAAAGACGAGGATCCTAGTTAGAAGATGTATCTTAGCATGCACATGTAGATCAAAGTCAGATTTGACTTGAGGCCAGGCATTGCATGATTGTTATCATCTTGTCTTCTCATCATAGATTGTCAATCCTCGCATAGATCCTGTCATGTCGCTGAATTGAATGTTAGGCATGGATCATCATGTCATCGTTCTCGGATCCCTAATAACTGATCAGACAACATCACAGCAGAAAACAAAGCAGAGACATGTGATGCTAACCCAGGTCTTCCTGCATTGCGTCCACTGCTGCTTTTAGATTTACACGCTGCCTAGAATGCCTGCCCAGTTGCATGGCCAGCTTCCGTGCATTCTCATCATCCAGGGTCGGCATGGGCTTCTCCTTTCCAGAGCTGTCAGCCTTGACCTGCCATTCAGAGCGGTGGTGGAATTGAAATTTCTTATGGCTTAAGGTAAAAGAGTAGAGGCACAAAACTTGGAAACCCCATAGCCTCAACCCTCAAGTGTATAGTATAGTACTCCAGGGGAATATGAAAAAACGAGCGGCTTCGCATGCAATGCCTTTTCCCTCCTGCAGGACCATCGATGGTGATTATAATCCGAAACCTTCAAACCCTAGACCTGGAAGCTGGCAAATCGCCTGAACCCTGCTGCCCTTAAACCTTGCTCTTAAGAGAAAACTTCGTCGCTCGCCAGGTCACAATCCAGCCGGCCCGGCCGCAGCAGAGGAAGTCGCCGAAATCCTCGGAGGAGCCCGCTAGCCCGAGGGAAGCCTAATGCCGTGGTTTGTCAGCACGCACCAAAGCCTAGACCCCATCATACACCATATTTGCTAGATTGGTATTGGAGGCCCTTAGCCCGAACTTGTTCCAGCCCACCACACTACACGACATCGTCCAACCTGTCTTGAAGAAGCAGACCCAAAACCTTCAGCCCAACTGTTCTGTGGTGTACAGCATAAATACCGGGTAGGTTTACCCTGTGATCTATGCTTTGCTGCAGCACTGTGCTCAAAGCCCTGGCTAGTTTTGGAAGGAGATCCAGCAGCTCGCTCGCTAGTGTTGGGCGGAGATCCAGCACCTCGCCTCTCATGGTGGGATTCACCAGAAGGGTCCGCCGGAAAAGGCGACGAGAAAGGCTGGCTTATGCTTTGAAGGGCGCTCGGGCACTGATGCGGGCGATCAGGGCCGTTAAGAGGCAGGACAAAAGAAAGAAAGATGATGACAAGAAGAAGGACGATGACAGCAGAAGCCCTGAGGAGAAAGATGATGACAAGAACAAGGACGACGACAGCAGAAGCCCTGAGCAGAGAAGAGAAGACTTCCACGCATGGTACCTTAGAGTGCTTCACCATTTATTCCATGCAGGACAGCTGCACTACTTCGAACGCCGGTGAGCCGCCGACAAAAAAGTCGCCCGTAGGGTGCTTGCTCTCAGGGTATAGAGGGAGAGGGAGGGTATAGGTGGTGGTAGGGGAGGGCTAGGGTATAGGGTAGGTTTACGGTAGGGTTTAGGTGGGGTAGGGGCAGGGTACGGTCGGGTTACGGTGTGTGACGGCAACCTCTGGCAGGACACTTGGACCAGACGCTGGGCAGCTGCAGCTGAGAGGCCATTTTTCAAGTTGCTTGGGCCAGCCATTCCGGGCAAACACTAGGACCCCAAAGTAGCGTGAGATAAGCGTGAGAAGTCGTGAGATGGCCCATCTTTGGCCTGGCCTAAGTCGAGCAAGGCTCTTAATGGAAACCGTGAGCAAACCGTGAGAAACCGTGAGAAGGCCAGCGGCCGGGTGCACGTGTGGCACGCCTGGGCACTTGCACACGTGCTTTCGGTTGTGGTTTTGTGCTCCAGCAACAGCCAGCATTTTGCTGGCGAAGGTGTTCTCTAGCTAGGCAGCGACGGCAGCCATGGATGCCTTTTGTTTGGAGCAGCTCCTGGCCGACGGCCGCCAAGCCCGACATGCACTCCGAAAAGAGAACTCCAGGCCAGCCCGAAGCCCCAGAAAAATAAGGAAGCCCACCCTTTGACGCCCAAGGAGCAGCTTCGCCAGCTGCGCCACGGAAACAGGCCACCGCAGTTCCTGTGTCGTCGTGATCAGTTAACACACACACACACACACACACACACACATGCAGCAGGTTCCCCGGATGAGCAGCCGGTCCTAACAAGGAAACGAGCCAAGTCACAGGACCCCTTGCTCTACTATAGGGAGCACAGGATTGGGGATCTGATTTCCCATTGTGCAGGATTCCAATGCATCCACAGATGTTGCTCTGTGGTCGAAGAACCAGAAGTCTGTTGCTGCCGAACCCAAGAAGATCAAGACCAAGGACCCCCCGCATCTGTTGGTCTAGCCTAGCCCTAAACTCTACATCCCCCCTTTGATCGAGGATGTTCGCCGAAACTTGCAATCTGATCTGGAGGCTGCAGAGGCCATTGTTTTGCAAGCCTCTCGTCGCCTTGAAATTATATAGCTAGCAGACTGCATCCTGTCAGGACGAGCCGAAAGCGCCGCCTGTGCCAGGGAAGGCCAAGCCCGAAACCCCAACAACCACCGTTTTTAAAACTTTGTCGCTCGCCAGGACACAAGCCAGCCGGGCCAGCCGCAGCAGAAGAAGTCGCCGAAATCCTCGGAGGAGCCCGCTAGCCCGAGTGAAGCCTAATGCCGCGGTCCGTCAGCACACACTAAAGCCTAGACCCGTATCGCGAATCCCAAATCGACGCCTGTGAGTTCTTGCCACAGTAGCTTTTTCTGGCTCCGCTTCTTATGTATTGGATTCCCAAAGTACAGGCCTGCCGCCATGGACACTGTATCAGGTATCGCCGTCTTCTGGGATAGGATCTTCGCTTTCGCAGGCTCTTCTTATTTTTTGTCGATTATCCTCGATGAAGGGGACGACTATGATGGCAGGTGGACTGAGCACCTCACTCTCATCGAACGCAGAACCGAATACCTTTTGCATCTTTGGGGGCCTTATCATGGAATGTTTGCAGTGGCTCCTGGTGCATATACTCCATATGAACTTCGTTGGGACAATGTGATCCTGGAGGGCTGCAAACTGGATTTTGTGTTCTTCCGTACCGTGACGGCTCTGTCTTCGTCATGCTTCATATCGCTATCCGATTATTCCGTTCCTGCATCCTTGTACTATTCTGTGCTGGGTCCACGGAATGAAGCGGAGATGCATTTCAGTTCGCCGGCATTCCAAGAGTTGCAAGTGAGAGGGGCTGTTTGTGCCATAGCCTTCCCGCCCTGTGACCTCCACACACTGGATTAATCTGATCTGTGCGGGAGACATGTGGGAAATATCAAGAGAAGACATGATCGTCGACAGACACGAAAAAACGTATCCCGTGCACAAGCAGTGACTGGCATTTGTAAAGACGGGTTGATGGATAAATATATATTATATATTCCTGACGGACCCGAAACCTACACCCAATTGGGATCTAGCAGGCCCCCTCCAGGTAAAGAGCCATTCAATAGAGGCCCCTACATCACACCCTAAGCCCTACACCCCAAACCCCTGAACCCAAAGTCCTGAACACGGGCCCTAGCCCCAAGGCCTCTTCGATAGCTGATTCTAATAGGCCTCTACATAACCCTCGCCCCGAAGGCCTCTTGAGTTGCAAAGGTTGGAACTTGAAGGATTGAGTTTCCGGTTCGGGAAAAACAGAACGAAACCCCGAAGCCCTAGATCCTACACCCTCTTACATATAACCAACTGCAAGAAGTCGCTCTGCAGGAAGACAGCCAGCTCGAGAAGAAGCAGACCTCGCCCAAGGATTCCCAGCAGTCTTTGATTCAAGATCCCAAACTCCAACGCAAATCGATCACTGAGCAGGAAGCCATCAAGCCCAAGAAGAAGCACACTTCGCCCCAGGATTCTAAGGAGCCTTTCAAATAAGCGATCCTTTAAAATCCAATTAACTGCCATTCTGCAGGAAGCGAGAAAGCCCGAGCAGAAGCAGACCCCGGCGAAGAGTTCCGAGGAGCCGTTCTTTAAGATCCTTAAACTCCCA
>CAJNDT010000785.1:80000-139809 GCA_905221615.1 Symbiodinium sp. CCMP2592
TATATGTGTATAATATATATATATATATATATATATATATATATATATATATATATGTAGGTGCATGTATATACATATATTACAGTCGATGTACAATGTGTATATATATATATATATATATATATATATATATATATATATTGTGTATGTATACATATCAAGTATATACTCAAAATACAACATCTATACATCTATACATCTATATACATACACACATATATAGGTATGTATCTCCATTGCATATGTATATAGACATATCAATATATTGTATGTACACATACATATGTATATGTATATGTATATGTATATGTATATGTATATGTATATGTATATGTATATGTATATGTATATATATATACATCTATACACATACATTGCTGCTTTGTGGAAATCATGGGCATGCATGGAAGATCTTTGTTCTCCAATTCTTGGCTCACGTAAGGTGCCCCGACAAAACACGTGTCTGTGGAGCCCAAGATGGAGGCGGATGGCGCAAAGAAGCGCACCCCGCCGACCCCTCCCCGCCCTCCACCTCCCCCCCCCCCTCCACCACCTCCTGTGCCACACTACCAGTGGCGATGCCAAAAGGAGGAGGAGAGCATGGAGCGAGCCCGGGTGCTGCGCAGAGCCCGCCGCTGAAGAAGCAACGGCCTGCTGATTATAAGTGATTCATCTAGGCCCGGGGGGCGTGACGCGCAAGAGGGTTCAGGGCATTTGGAGCATGGGTTCCAAGCCCTGGACTTGAAAATGATTTGTTGTAGTAGGGTTTGATTATTTTTCCATCGATCAGTCAGCGCAAGAACAACAGCCTCTCCAAACAAGTATCGTCCCTTCCCAAGAAAACGCGGCACGTTTTGGAACAAAATCGTCGTGAAAGCTACAAACCTACAACTTGCGATGTAGCCAACCCAAACTGCAAACCGCAAGCAAGCATATCTTCCTGACTTTGGCGGCTGTTTTATGAACTCGAATTCCGCGATTTCTCAGCCGCCGGGCCGAAACTCGATTGGGAATTGGGAATCCGAATCGCAGCACAGTTCAGGCACATGACTCACGTGACAGTGACAGCTTGACAACTTATCATCCAATCTTGCAAGAGGACGTAGGCAGTAGGCATAGCCTAGCTTGCTTGAGGTGTTACATTGGATAAGCCAAGATAAGCCAGATCTTTTCGTTGTGTAGTGTCATAGTGCTATGGCAGAGCCTGCCATCTTTAGGCTTCCAGATCCTGGGGACGGTGAGCTTGAGGACAGAGAGTCCGAGTCAGAGGCCGAGGAAGCTCCCAGGTCTGCAGGTGCCCTGCGGACTGTTCGATATAGGGACAGACTTCGAAATGCTTCCCGTGCAGAGGTTTTGTTTCTGTATGCGAAAACCTGTGGCGACGAATCAGAATCTCTGGGCACCGCTGCTGCAGGGAATTATTTGTTTTGTGTTGCTGAGCTTGGGGGAAAATGCATCAAGCCGTTGGGTGCCCAAGAGCACTTGCAGCAGCAAGATACTTGGCGAGCTCGGCGTCAGAAACGTCGCGATCGAGATTTCGCCGCTAAGCAGATGTCCCTCCAGAACCAGACAACCCGAAACCAGATGTTCAAGTGCTGTTTGAAGTCTCTTTTTCGTTTCAGGGCAGCTGTCCAGTTGGGGCCTGCCCAGGCTGCAGTGGCAGGTGCCTGGTGCCGGGCACCTGCAGCTGCTAACCAGGGTGCGGTGACTCCTGTTCCTGCGATGCCCGCCTTGGCTGGCAGGTTGGCGGTTTTGCCTGCAGGGCAAGCGCAATGGGTTTTTCAAGCTGCTGCGCCAAGCGTCATCTTCGAAGCCGTTGCAGATCGCCAGGGCCTTTACACTTGCTTTGCAGACGGACAGGCGGCGGAGCCTGAAGTAGGCACTGCGAGGCGTTACCTAGGGCGTCCTTTCTGGATGGTTCGCTTGCCACCAACTGTCATGAAGCATTTGATGGAGATAGGCAAGGAGTTCGTGGTTCCTGGTGGGCTTGTGACTTCTTTGGGGCACCAGTTGCCCGGAACCGTTCCTGCTGCGGCAGAAGGAAGCCCCAGTGATGGTGCCGACAGTGGTTCCTCTTCCTCCTGCGAGATGAAGAAAGTGCGCAGGCCGGCCATGCAAGAAATCCTGTTGGGAAAGCTCGCTTACAAGCTCAGCTCAACGGTAGGCATTCAAGATGTGGTTCGCACCGTCCTTCGAATGTTAGTGCCAGATAGTTTAGGTCTGGCAGACAACATGAAAGTGTCGCATGGGCATGTGCGGAATATCTTGCTAAAGCTTGATGCCTTGCATTCCTTGTCTCGCCGGTTCCTTGCCCCACCAGGTGGTGGGGCAGACAAGTCGCTGCGAATTGTCAGGTACATCAGTCCTGACAGTTCCCCGCAAGCGAATTATGATTATTTTTGTGCGACAGAAGAGTTGCTGCTCTATCGTTCCGACGAGCTTCCAAGGGATGCGGGTGGAAATGTAGCTCCTTTCAAAGGGTTTGAACACCAGAGGCGTTCGATGTTGTGTACAACAATTGCGAGAGGACAAGGAAGCACAGCTTCGAAGGCAAGCAAGATGGTACATATGATTGCCGTTGAGAGTGGTGCGTCTCTCTTTGAGACGTATCGTTCGGAAGTTCGGGGCTTCTTAAGCGATCAAGGAACGGAGCGAGGCATAGCATCGTTTCCAGTCCGCAGTTGCTCTGAGGTCCAGAGTATTGTGGGCGCTCAAGCTTTGGCGAGCGAGGCAATACAGGAGGATTTTCGTGAATTGCCGCTCTTTCATTCCGCTCTACACATACCGGGAACACTACACATAGTGTTTAACGCACTGGAATTCAGCTTGAAGCAGCTTGAAACCTGGCAAAAATTCGAGAAACAGTTGAACAGCATCACCCGTGTGTGCAAAGAAAAGAGTTACTCAGAAGTAATTCTTGTGAGAATGATGAAGCATGCGAGCCCCGAGGAGAGACGGTTGTTGCATCGGATGGATGACCTCTTAGACTGGAGGTGGGATTCGCTCGCAAGAGTGCTGAAGGTTTGGGTTCCTCTATATCCCACCTTCAAGAAATATTGGAACCCAGCTGTTTTTGGTGGGGACAGCTCGTCAGTCACAATTCGAGCTGTGACGGAAGCGTTGGCAGACGAGTGCCATTTCGACATGGCAGTGTGGACGCATCAGTTCTCTGCCGAGGCCACCAGGCTGGCCCACTTTTTCGAGGGTTGTCACTGCCATCAGGAGCAGCTGACAGACCCAGAAAACCGGGAAAAGATAAACTGTTGTTGGAAAGGCAGGCGCTTGCCTTGGCTTGCGGTTGGTAATCTCCAGGGAGCTTTGCAAGATGCCATGACAAACAACGAGATTAGTGTTCTTGCGCATCTCTTGTCTCGTTCTAGTGAAACTGCAAGTCGGATGGCGCACATGGCGGACACGTGCAACAAAGTATTTGTTGCCGTTATCCAGCAAAAGCTTGCGTATGCTCAGCAAGTACCATGGGTGTTTGCCGCAGCGTTTGCGGGGTATATGGGCGAGACTTGGGGCCGAGTGAAAAAGGTTCTTCGGCCACATCTTCAGAACGTTGACAACATGATCTCCAGTGGCCAAGTCGGCGCTCTAGACTCTGTTACACATGCTTTGTTTGGACCAACCGACACAGGCCGCATGCTCCGAGAGTTTCTGAACTCGGAGGATGACGTGCCCCTTGATCGATGGCCAGCGTTGTTTTGGAGAGTACAGGAATATGCCTTTGTTTCTTTGTCCGAGCGACACACGGAGAGAGAGCATGTCGGTGTCAAGGTTGCAGCAAACCGTGGTCTCACAAAGGCTGGGCCTGCAGTTGTCTGCAGCCGCAAGCGCAGAGATCAAGTGTTGGAGATGCTGGAAGATGAGAAACAGCTCGCTTTCTTGGTCAAAAATTGGCGCAGCAGGCGCCTTTGGAGTAGCCTGCTGGAGCACATGCTCACTCACGAAGAGGTTCGACTTATGGAGACGCCAAAGAGGCTTTCCCGCTTGTACGGGTATAGCGAGGAAGACCACTTCAAAGATTGCGAGGACTCTGTTCGTGCTGATGCCGTTTACCGCCAAACTTTGAGAGATCAGACTTTGTTACTGGCCGGAAGCTTCAAGCTTCCGAGTGCTTCCTACCAGGTAGTGAACTGGCTGAAAGGCCATTTGGCGACGGGCGTGTTTTTCAGTGTGCCCACGCATGTCTTTGAGCTACTTGTCGACAGGGGTCGGAGATGTGAAGACCCAGCCGCATCCTTCAGAACCGACGTGCTGCTGTCTATTCTGCGAGCCGACGTCCACCCTCGGGTAAGTGATCGTGCTTCGGTTTTCTGCTCGGTGCTGGATGCCAGGCCAGAAGCAAGAACGGATGCTCGTGTTTCGCGACCTGCTGCACACATCACAGACCCGAAGCTAGGCCGCCGCAGCTGTGTGGTTGTGCAGCGTTTCCACGACGTGGATGTTTCCCAGGGCGTGCACGGCCTTGGTGGAGATGTGCGGGTGGCGTGCACGAATGTGCGGATCGAGGTTCTCGACTTGGCGCGGGTGTGCACAGCAGAGAACTTGCAAGCCTTTTGTGCAAACTGTTTGCTCTGGCGTGCTATGCCTGCGGAACTGGCCTTGGCTCTGGGAGACGAGTCCACGCAGCCAGGTTTGCTGCAGGAGCCGCAAGTGCAGAAACTTCCAGAGATTGTCTTAGACAGCGATCCTGCCTGCTTGTTGAGTCGACCGCCTCCGGATCCGCATGTGGAAGATGCCCTCGACATCCTGCACCCCCCTGCCCATGTCGTGCAGAATGCGGACGACTCTGCGGTGCTGCAGGTCTACGGTGCTCCGTGTAGCGACCGAGAAATGCAAGCTATCAAAGAGTTGCTGCGAGCAAGGGCCATCGGCATTGAATCTGCTGTGTATGCCACAGACCTTGAACACTTCGATGCTGTTGCACTGGAAGGCTTGCGTGACCGAGGTCTTGTCATCTGCGAGACTGATATGTTCTCAGATGTATCCGTCGCCTTGACGGGCAAGTTGACCTACAGTGCAAGCTTGGTGCTGGCACGGCCATTGTTGCTTTGGGAGCTTGACCAAACGACTTTGACTCGAGGCCAGATGCCAGGCCGATCAAAGTTGGAGTTAATTCGTTTGTTGTTTGTCTTGGGCTGGGAGCCAGGGCTGGGCCGGGAAGCGTGGCATCGCAAGCAGGGAGAGAAACGTCTTCCAGATGACGTTCTAGTTTGCAGCCTCCCCTTCCTCAGAGCTTTGATGCTGAGTCGGCTTATATGGGAAAAGCCCGGCAACTTGTCGGGCATTTACTTGAAAGGCCCCCAGCAGTATTATGAGTTCTTGGTGGATCAGGACGATCTCAGCAGCTTGCGGGATGCTTCTGCAGAGGAAATCAATGCTCGGTTCGCGCAGAAGAAAAAAAGACCTGCTGGCCGCAGCTTGACAAGAGATGCGGCTACAGGTCTGGAGCTTGACCCAGAGGCTGATGATGCCGAGTTAGAAGAGCTTGTGCAAGAGCTGCCTGAAAAGCTCATGCAAGCAGAAGAGCCGCAGCCAAGCATGGCCAGCGGTGGTAGACGTGTCGCTCCTCTAGAAATCGACTTGGGAGGCGGTAGGACACAGGTAGTGCATTTTGACAATTTCACACACTCCAGCGGTCAGCTCCGAGCATTCGTTGCTTGCGAGACACACAGCGGCTGCCGCTTGTACACGTTTGTACGGCATCATGGCAGCCGCAGGCGGGCTGCTGCCTTTTTGCTTGCTTGGCAAATGCGAGCAGCTCACCACCGCAGAGCTGAAGCTCACATTGCGGACAAGCCAAGTGAAGAGCAGGTGGATGCCATGATGCTCCGGATCGCTTGATGCAACACACGGCAGTCAGAGTGAACGTTTGAGGGTTTTTTTTTAGTTTGTTGCATTGTTTGGATGCAGGACACGTGTTGGCTGACTGTGCTGCTTCCGTTTGCTGCAAGAGTACCTCGGTCACTGTGTGCATGTGTGACTGCCCGTGCATGTGTGACTGCCCGCAGCCCCTTTCGGCTCCTTTGGGCTGTGCAGGGGCCAATGCATTGGCATTTCTCCCACTACGGAAGGCCGGCAGGGAGAAGTGTAGTCGAGTCTCGAAAGCTTTGCGGTGAGAAACCTGTAAAGTTACAAAGCTTTGAAACCCAGGCAGTCCTTAAGCCCCTAGAGTAAGAAGCTTGCTAACTCACAGAGCCAGATGCGGCCACCGTGTGCTCACCTGGGTTTCGGGCTGCGTTTTCGACGCTAACCCATTTCCCAGGCTGCACTTTGGATCGGCACGCTACCTGGTCTGTGGGCTGCACGAAGCTACCCTGGAGCTACAGGATGCACAGTAGTCAGTTTAGCGTCCCCGCTATAGGTGTAGCAGCAAGCCAGGTTGCAGGTGTCTGTTGGAACAGATTAGCCTCTCAAAAGCAAAGCAAAACCCCCAACACCTTAAAAAAAATTGCTCGCAGGTGGGTGCCGGTGGTCTACAACCAGTGGGGCGAGGCGCAGCTCCCACACCGGCCGCCTGTGCTGTGGCCGCCGCATCCGCCGGCGGCGGCGGCCACTTTTGCTGGCACGGGTGCAGCCCACGGTGCAGCCACAGGTGGCGGTGTTGCTGCTAACCCCTCGGGGGCTGCAGCAATGCCGGCGCCGAAAAAAAATCCTGGCCAGGTGGACCTAAGCAGCGAGGATGACGACGAGGAGTCTGAGGAGGAGGAGGCGGCTAAGAAGGACGAGGACAAGGAGCCGGACTCCCAGTCGCGGAAGGATGATATCGTGGTGGTGGACCACGACCAGGAGAAGAAGAAAGAAGAAAAGGGTGGCAAAAAGGAGGAGGCTGCTCAGAAGCGCAAGAAGAAGAAGGAGAGCAGCTCTTCCAGCGGAGGCAACAGTGAGTCCTCCAGCAAGAAAGAAAAGCCCCGTGCAGCCCCCGCTGCCAAGGAGGCCAAGCAGGCACACGAGGCCCAGGCCGACGAGAACGAGAGCGGCAAGGCCAAGGAGCCCAAGGAAGACAAGGAGGCGGAGGCGGCGGAGGGCGAGCCTGCAGCGCGGCCTGCGAGGAAGAACCGCAGCCGGCACTCAGCGGACGAGGCAGATGTCGTTCGCTGCGAGCACTGCTGGATGTGTGTGAAGAAAGAAGGCCTGCAAAGCCACCTGGAAAACAGCGAATACTGCCGCCAGTGGCGGCTCCACGCCGCCGGCCAAAATTTGGCCGGCCAAAAGCCTGCGGAAGAGCAGGCGAGCTCGGGTGCGTGCCAGTGCAGATACTGCTCACGGCAGTTCATGCGCAGGTGGGACATGCTGCAGCACTGCCTGGGCACGCACCCGAACTCTGACGAGGCTAAGGAATGCTTGCAGGCCATGCACAATAAGCGGAAGAAGCAGCCATCAAAGGAGGACCGGGCGGCTAGCATGAGCCAGCACAGGCCGCCGGTTCAGCTGCGGAGCAGGGGGCGTGTGGAGGAGCCGCCGCACAGACGTGGCCCGCGGCGTGAAGAGAGCCGAGATGATGATGGCAGCCGTGGGCGCCGGAGAAGCCGTGGTGAGAGCCGCCAGAGCCGTGGCCAGGCAAGCTCTCGAGGCGGCGGCCAGGCAAGCTCTCGGGGAGCCGCAAAGGCGGCGGCCAGGCAAGCTCTGGAGGGAGCCGCAAGAGCTCCCGCGGCAGCGAGCACATGGACCGACGCTTCTCGGGCCGCTCCCGCAGCCGCAGGGCGAGCGAGCCTGCGGCAAGCTCCGGCCGCCGTGGGCGCGATTCGCGGAAGGAGCCGACAGGGCAGCTAGGCCGCAGCAAATCATCGCCAAGGGATCGGGCCATGGTGGCGGGTCAGAGCCAGAGCCCTCAGATCCCCCAGATGATGCTGGCCTTTTTCGATGCCACCACAAAGATGCTGGACATGCAGCAGCAGCAGTCCTAACATCGAAGATTTTTGGGCGAGAGGAAGAATCCTGGGCCTGGTGTCCTAAGATCCGTGCGATCCTGGACCCAGAGCCCTAAGATTCGGCTCTCGCAGAGGAGGCTAGGCCGCGGTAGCTAGGCCGTAGAGCCAGGCCGTAGGGTAGGAGCCCGACTGGCCTTCACCCGCCCTTAGCTCACGAAAGCCTTCAGGCCCCAAGCAAAGCTACAGCTACTACAGCTTTTAAGCTTTTAGCCGGAAACCGGAAACCTGAACCCTTAGGCACCAAGCAAAATACAGCTACTACAGCTTTTAAGCTTTTAGCCGGAAACCTGAACCCTTAGGCACCAAGCACAACTGAAGCTGAAAAGGCCAAGTCGGAAGTAGCTCCAGTGTTCCACTCACCAAGCACTGCCGAGCACAGTCGTGCCAAAAAAGATTCGTTTCAGTTTTGTTTTTGCCGGGCATGTTGAACTCATAAAGGGTTTTAAGGCCACAAGAGGACAGAACACAGAAAACACAGTGAATTCTCAAGGGGGCGGCCCTGGGGGTCTTCGGGGGGGCTTTGGGGGCACTGGGAGGGCTCTGGAGGGCGTTTGCAGGGGATTTAGCACCTGTTTGGGGGTCTCGTGTTCGGGTGTCCGGGGTCGTGTCGGGGTCGTGTCCGGGATGTCCGGGGTCGTGTCCGGGATGTCCGGGGTCGTGTCCGGGATGTCCGGGGTTGTGTCCGGGATGTCCGGGGCGGGGCCCGGGAAAGGTGTCCGGGGCGGGGCCCGAGGGTGTCTGGGGCCGTTTTGGGTGTCCCGCCCATGTCCCGCCCATGTCCCGCCATGTCCCGCCCATGTCCCGCCATGTCTCGCCCGTGTCCCGCCATGTCCCGCCCATGTCCCGCCATGTCCCGCCCGTGTCCCGCCATGTCCCGTCCCGCCCGTGTCCCGCCATGTCCCGCCCATGTCCCGCCCGTGTCCCGCCCATGTCCCGCCAATGTCCCGCCATGTCCCGCCCATGTCCCGCCATGTCCCGCCCATGTCCCGCCATGTCCCGCCCACGTCCCGCCATGTCCCGCCCTTGTCCCGCCCGAGTTCCGCCCAGCCCCGGTCCCGCCCACGTCTCATGATGTCCTTTGCGTCCTCTAAACTCTTTGCACAGCAGCCGTTTTCTCTCGAGGCTTTGTTTGTGTTAGCAGCAAAGAAAAAAAGCGCCAGGGGTATGCCTGGCAAACGCAAACGAGGTGACTCTCCAGTGCATGAGACCGATGCGACCCAGCCGCAGGCGGGCAGCAGCACACAGGAGCGATCCGAGCGATCCCGATCCCCGCGAGGGGAAAGGGTTGCGACTATCATTTGGAAGTGGTGCTGGAAACGAATGGAGACAGATGATGGGACCATTTGGTGGTGGCAATGGTGGAAGGAAGGGTCAACGAATGGAGACAGATGATGGGACCACTTGGTGGTGGCAATGGTGGAAGGAAGGGTCCAGAATCTGAGTGCGGTTTTTTTTCGGGTCAGCCCGACAATAAGAGTTTGCGGTGGAATGCTGTCGCCGACAATAAGAGTTTGCGGTGGAATGCTGTCGCCGACAATAAGAGTTTGCGGTGGAATGCTGTCGCCGAATTGCATGACTCAGAGATTGCATGATTGCCTGTCTCAAGGCCTTGCATGGAAATGGAAACAAGTGCATTGCAAGGGTAGACTGTGCCACCCAATTGCCTGACTGAGAGACTGCATTGCATGATTGCTTGTCTTTTTCCGTGGGTGGAAATGTTTACATCAGTCCTGAGTGTGTCACTGAGAGTGAGCAAAGCCAGTTCCAAGAATAGCGTAGACAGCCGGAGCCATCATCCTGATTTCTTTTCTTTCTCAAGCCAAGCTTTTGTTTTTAGTGGGTTGCAGCATGATGGAGACTGGGGCAGCGAAGCTCCTGTATGCGATGAGTCCTTGGAGCTCAAAGCTGGGGCGTGCACCTGTGGTTGCTGAGCCCTGTGTAGGCATCTCTGCTTATCGAGAGTGGATGCAGAAAGCAGGGCTTGTTTACAGGCCATGCGCAGCCTACGATTTCAACATGGACTTGGTGCCGTTTTGGCGAGCTCTGCGAAACCAGGGTTTGCAGGGGACTTCGGAAGTCAAACTGGGTTTGCAAGAAGGGGACATCGAGAGGAATGTCGTGCTGTCAAAACTGTCAAGTGCGGAAGGCTTGATAAGCGGGCCCCCTTGTCAGCCTTTTGCCTCCACAGGTTTAAGGCAGGGCGCCCAGGACGAAAAAGGCCGCACAGATGTTTTTGAATCAGTTGTAAGCATGATATGTGAGGAAGGCTCGCGTGGCTGTCTTCTGTTTTTCATTCTGGAAAACAGCTCACATTTGGCTGATGCCAACCATGCTGAGTTTCTGAATGAGATGCTCTTGAGACTTGAAGTGTCACTGCCATATTTTTTGGTAGACACCGTGAAAAAGGATGCTGCGGAGTTTCTGCCAGTCAAGAGAGGTCGTTTTTTCATCAGAGGGCTAAGGAGAGACTGCCTGCCAGACCCCATGCAGGCGTTCCTCCCTGCCCCCCTGTGCTGCACGGATCTGCTCCCGGCAGTCACAGTGGAAGAGATTTTGGATCTGAGCTTGGCTGCGACCGATGTGCAGAGTTTGTGTGCAGGGCACGCTGCTAACCTCGCATTGTACAAGCAGACCATATCTCAGTGCATCGAAGAGCATCGTGCCCAAGGCAAGCCGCTGCCCTCGAACACGGTTGTTGTGGAGCTCGACCGAAACCCCTTGAGAACTTTCGGCGGGAAGTGGGGTTGGGGCAAGATCCCATCACTGAGGACTACGGGGCCACCTTTGTTTCTTCTGAGTTGCGAGGACTTGTCGAGGCCATGGCAGGTCATGCGACTGCACAGGTGGCTCAGCATCGCTGAGCGGTGCAGCGCTCTGGGGCAGCGTGCAAGCCACGCGGCCTTGTTCTCGAGAGACACCCATGCCCTGCATGCGATCGGGAACGCTCTCTCGCCAGTGCAGCTGGCCGCTGTTGCCTCGCCGCTCGTGGAGGCAGCGGTCAACTCTGGCGTGCTCACTGCAGGCAACCGTTGCAAAGCCTGCGCAGTGGAGCTTCTGCCGCACACGAAGCCACCGGGTACATCAGCAGCTTGTATCCTTGAAGAGACCCCGAGGCCAAGGGCCACAAAAGGTTCCAAACCAAAGGCTGCAGTTGAAGAGGCAACACAAAAGACTCGAAAACCGAGGGCCAAAAGCAGTGCAAAGCCGAAGGCTTCAACTGAAGAGGCAAGCCCAAAGACCCGAACCCCGAAGGCCAAAACAGCTACAAAGCCAAAGGTTTCAACTGAAGAGGTAACCCCAAAGACTCGCAACCCCAAGGCCAACAGGGTTCGAAAGCCAAGGGCTCCAACTGAAGAGGAAGCTCCAAAGACTCTGCCTCGTGACACCAGCGCAAAGCCAGAGGCTTCAGCTGAAGAGGAAGCCCCAAAGACTCTGCCTCGTGACACCAGCACAAAGCCAGAGGCTTCAGCTGAAGAGGAAGCCCCAAAGACTCTGCCTCGTGACCGTGACACCAGCACAAAGCCGGAGGCTTCAGCTGAAGAGGAAGCCCCAAAGACTCTGCCTCGTGACACCAGCACAAAGCCGGAGGCTTCAGCTGAAGAGGAAGCCCCAAAGACTCTGCCTCGTGACACCAGCACAGCTGGTTTAGATGGCACCCAGGACTTACCACGTCACCAGCCAGAAGGCAGCACCCAGGACTTACCACGTCACCAGCCAGAAGGCAGCACCCAGGACTTACCACGTCACCAGTCCGATGACTTGGAGCTAGAGCTTGAGCGACTGGTTGACGAGCTTTTTTCGGATGATGATCCGGGCATGGACGTTGATGATGCTGCGCCACAGAGTCCACTCGTCCTGAGTGAGAAAGCAACACACCTCTTCGAGTGTTTGGCTAAAGCCAAAGCTTCATCCAAAAACTGGCTCTCGCCAGCAAGCAAGAGCTCCAAGAACGAATCTGAGCCAGCACAAAGCTCCGGAAGCAAGGTTGGCGACAGACGGAGGCGTTCTACTAGCTCAGGGCGAGACATGCCAGAGAATGCTCAGCGCAAGCTGCGTTTCCCACCTCACTTGAACCTGCCAAAAGAAGCGATCCACCTCTCGGATTCCGACTAGCGCTTCTAAGCGGTGTCGGTTGCCATGGTGGCGGTCTGCCTGTTCGTAGATAGGACCTGCTAGGATGGTAGGTGGATGAGCAGATGTGTGTGTGTGTGTGTCACACAGCAAGCTTGAGAATAGTGCAAAACAGTCTTCCGATAACCCTTCTGTGTTCGCTGAGTAAGCTTGCCGGGTAGTTCCCTGATGACAGCCATTGAACTCAGGGTTCTTGTTTTTGTGTCTTGCAGCGATTTGTTTGGCTCCACAAGCCCCTCAGCTCCCACACTCGTGCTCCCCTGCCCCGCAGCAAGCATGACAGATGCCCCGGACCAGGAGATGCCTCAGAGCATCATGTGCATCAGGTGTGAGGAAGAGACAAGCATCTTGACGAGCTACCCAACTGGAAGGAACTGCTTGAGGCGGATCTGCTCCTGCTGTTCGTCCACAGACCGGTGCCTCTCTCGGATGGCTAAAGCACCGAAGAAGGGCTCTGCCGAAGAAGCCAAAGAAAGCGAGGAGGCCAAGAAAGCTCGAAAAAGCGCTGAGGCCCTGAGGGGAAGCGTGGCCAAGATGGGTTCCTCGGAGCGTGCCCAGTGGTACCGCCAAGAGAAACGGAAGCGGGCAACCGAGTCAAAGAAAAGCCGCAGGACCTTCGCAACGGCAGTGGGGGCCTTGGAAGAGACTCGCCAGACTGGGAACGAAGATTGCAGCGGCTCACGATACATGACCCCCCGCGACTGGTGCGCACGGGAAATGATCCTGAAGCAGTACAGTACCTTGGAGGATGCTATGGTAGCCTACGAGCAGCGCTGCACAGATCCGGACGTTGTGACCAAGGAGATCAACGGGGAACTCTGCCTCCGGGTCAACAACGGAGGTCTGGAAAATGTCGTGGACCGCCATACCGTTGCAGCATCCGTGCGGCAGCGGACTGACCTTGGCGATGGCGAGCAGCTTGATGGTTTCGAAGAGGAAATCGGACCTCGCATGAAACGTGCTTCTGACAAGCTCCAAACAGAGCGGCTTCTGTCAGAGCAGCAGGGCAAGCAGGCCTACGTTCCGGCCGTCGCGGTGCGACGAGATTTGGAGCAAGAGAAGGAAGTTGCTGAGAACAGAGCTGCTGAATTTCAGCAGCAAGCCTTGGCACTCAAGGAGAAAGCTGATCAAAAGAGGAAAGAGTTGAAGGAGAAGCAAGCAACCCAGCTTCCCTCCTTGGCAGTGGCAAAGCTCAGCCTCACCAACGCTATCCACAAGGCAAATGCTTCGATGTCCGAGCTGTTGAAGCGTCAGAAGGCCACAGCAGACACCTTGTGCAAGGACTTGACGAATGCTTTGTGCATGTCAGACGTCCCCGTGAAGAGAGAAGCCGAGGAAAAGACGAAAGTGCTGAATGGCAAGATCAAGGACCTGGAGACTGCCATGGAGGAGTCCATCGCAGAATGGAACACCAAGGCTGGTGACGAAAGCCTTGACATCGAAGCCATGGTGTCAATGGAGAAGGATCTGGCAGCCTACATGAAGGAGTGGCACCTTGGCAAGCACTGCCAGGCAGTGTTGGACACGAAGCAGCAGATTAAAAACTTCCGCGAATTCACCTCAGACTGCAAGAAGGAGGTGAAGAAGCGGGACAAGCTGGCCGCGAAGGCGACAGTGAGGGGTTCGAACAAGAAGGCCAAGCTTGATCATCCGAACAGCCAGGCAGCTGCCGAGACCCCCGCCTTGGTGGTCAATCTGTTGAAGCACCTCAAGGAGAACCCGCTTCCCGATGAAATCATCAACTGCGCAACGGAGCCAGAGGATGAGATGACAGTGCCCCTTCTGCTCCCACCAACGCCGATGGAAGGCTTTACCCGGGATGTGACCCGGCACGAGTATTACAGCGAGCAAAAGAAGTGGGTGGAGCAGATGCTGCTGAGGAGCAGCCAGAAGTATTCGTGTGCGGTGGTCACCAGAGACAATGTGGCCAGGCCCTTCTTGCAGCAGCTGGACCAGATCCTGCCGGTGCCACTGCGTTCCGTGGCACGACCCTCGAGCAAGGAGCTGCAAGAGATCTGGCAGTTGTACTTTTACCAGATGGCCGGGGACTCCGGCCGCCTCTCGATGTCCACTGACTGGGGCTTGCCCGAATTGCGCATCTGCTGCGAAGGCAAGGAGATCTACTTGGGGTTCCCCGTGAAGAAGCTAGCCGGCAACACGACGGCCGAGATGCTGCAGCACCTGGAGCGGATGCGTGCAGAAGAGTTCCTCACGGCAGTTGAGCGGGATGGCTGGTGTGTGACATGCCGCCCTGGGAGGGGAGTCGTGCTGCCCACGAATTGTTTGTTCTGGAGTCCAAAAGAACCGGCCAGCTGCTGAAGTGGATCCGCGAGAGGTGAACTGCGTCCAGGCTGCAGCTTCTGCTGCTAACCTGTGACCTTATGGATCATTCACCTTGGCTTCGTGGCTGCCACTGTTGGCTACCCACTTGCCTGCTCCCCGCAACCCCATCTCATCGGGGTGCGGTTTTTAACAGTTGTTTTCGGCAGGGGTGCTGCTTCGCAGCTATCCCTTCGGCAGGGGTGCTATCCTGTGGGCTGCTGCTTTTGCAGCTAACCCATCGGCAAGGGTGCTGCTTCGCAGCTATCCCTTTGGCAGGGGTGCTGCTTGGCAGCTACACTGTGGGCTGCTGCTTTTGCAGCTAACCCATTCTTGCCTTTTTCCGAATCCTGGGAAGATACAACTGACACCAAGACGTGCGGGAGAATAGTGGGATCAGCGTCTGAGAGCAGAGCCTTAGGACTAGGACAAGTACAGACCTCAGCAGTATCTGAAGCTGTAGGCTCTGGAGAAGCGGTTTGGGTACACACTCGTGCTTACTGTTGAGGTCGGGTTTCTCAGGGTGTTACTGTGCACAGTGTCACCGGGTTCCCTGTCAGCCAAGCTTCACTTTTGAAGCTTGCAAAGGGATGTATCGATTCACCTGTCAACAATCTGCTCTCAGACAACCCACAAACAAAAAAGTTGTGGGCCAAAGCCGTAGGGCCGTAGGGAGTCCTGGGTGTCCGGGGTTATGTCAGGAGTTTCGGGGGGGGGGACGGGGTTGTGTTCGGGATGTTCCGGAGGGGGTGTCCGGGATGTCCGGAGTGGTGTCCGGGGTGGTGTCCGGGATGTCCGGGGCATGTCCGGGGCATGTCCGGGGCATGTCCGGGATGTCCGGGGCATGTCCGGGGTTGTGTGTCCTGAGGTCTGTGTCCCGAGGTCCCACCCAAGGTTTATGCATTAATATCATCTAGGATGGGACAGGGGAGAGCATTTGCTGTACTGCTGCATTTCATGAACCGCAGAAGTTAAGCTCTGTCAGTTTCGGTGTTGAGCGGTGTGCCTTTCAGGATGTCCAGCCAACGTTTGTTCGATAGCCAAGTGATGCTGGACAACGACTCTGTGCTGTTCGACAGCCAGGTTGATCCAGGGACTTGGGCAGCGGGGCGCACGTTGGCTTCACCGGTTGTGCCTGCTGCTAGTTCTACTGCAGTGCACCAGACTGGCCTGAAGCGCAAGAATGCATGCCTGGAATGGGAAGGCGATTTTCCAGACACCCAGGTAGAGCTGTATCCGCCGCCTACTATCGTGAATATCAACGAGGACCCAAGCCCAAAACCGAAACCCCGCAATGAGGTGGCTGAGAAGTCCTCAGAAAAGTCCTTGCAAGAACAGCTAGAAGCCTCCCAGTCGAAGGTGAGTGAGCTGCAGGAACTGAACAGAACTCTGCACTGCAAAGCCGCGGAGTTAGCACAGCAGCTGGTGCAAGTGATGGAGGAAAAAAACAATCTTCTGGCTGAGAAGCATGCGAAGATGATCGCTGACTTGAGGGTGGTGCGTTCTGCCCGCGAAGAGCTTGACGAGCTTTTGGATCTTAATTTTGATGACGACGACGATCAATGCTGAGAAGCAGTTCCTGAGGCTTGGCCTTGAAGTTTCTGTTGCCGTCCTGGCTGCTGGGGAGCTTTTTCAGCCAATGCAGTTTTTGGCCACGGGCCGCAGACTTTTCATTCAGGGCAGCAGGCTCAGGGTGCTACCGCGAAGGCTTCGCGATGCGCCCAGTGCCAGCCGCCTTGAAGAAAGAGGCTCATGGGTAGTATGTATACGGCTAGAAAGGCAGGGGAATGCAGGGGACTACAGAAACCAGGTGCTCCGAGCGTGAGTGTCGGAACAGTGGAAAAAGAGGACCTGAGCTTGTGTAGTTTCTGAACGGTAATAGGGATGTGTTATGGGCCTTGTTAGGGAGGGTTTTGGACTGGCGAGGGCTTGTGCGTGCTACCAGAAAAGGACCGATTTTGTTTCAAGGGGACGTGTTTTTTTTTGGTTGGGAAAACGCAGCTTTTGAGTGAACGGTTTAAACCCTATTAGAACGAATGCAATTTTTCTAAAACGGTTCATAACCTTTTTTTATTTCGACCCCGTTTGCAGCAAGGGTTAACGCCCCCCGGGCCTAGATGAATCACTTATACTGCTGATGAGGAGACCCAAGGTGATGGTGACAGCCGCCAACTTCATGTGCACAGCTCCGGTGCGGTCTTGATGACAAAGGATGGCCGCTTGCATATGATGCCCAAGCCGAAGGTCCGATCTGAGGAGCGTGGACTTACAGCAGAAGCGCCGGGGACGACGCCTACGGTGCAGCAGGTGCCAGTGCAGGCTGCAAAAGTGCAGCCTCAGAAGGGGCGGGCCAGCGCAGTCTCAGGCAATCGGGACAATGGGGCCTGGACCAACAGTCCCCGCGAACAGAGCCGGGATCTACGCCTCAGCAGCAAATGGGGCCTGGGGAAGCAAGGCAGCCTCAGATGGGCCTGGGCCAGCAACGCAGCCTCAGATGGGGCCTGGGCCAGCAATGCAGCCTCAGATGGGGCCTGGGCCGGCATTGCAGCCTCAGATGGGGCCAGGACAGCCTCAGCAGCGCATGGGGCCAGGAGTGCAGCCGCAGCGGATGGGTCCAGGAGCAGTGCAGATGCAGCCTCAGCCAGCAGTGCTGGGCCAGCAGTGCAGCAGCAGATGGGCAGTGCACATGGGGCCGTACTTTCAGCACATGCCTGTGCCAACAGCCCCTCCTCTCATGCGACCAATGCCGGTACCAATGCAGCAGATGCCAACCATGCAACCGCAGATGGGACCTGTGCCGATGATGGGTTTCCAGCAGCAGAGCATGCAGATGGGTTCTGTGTGGCAAGGCACCCCACTGTCTGGATCTCCGCAGATGGCCTTCCACGCCTGCCCGGTTCTGCTGCTGGGTCTGAGCTGCAGGGTGTGTCACCAGCAATGCCGACAACGAGACCCCCCAAGCCGGAGAGTGCATCTATTGATGCGATGTACGAGTGCCTGAAAGTCTTGGTTGGATGTCAGGGTGGAGCTCAGCTGCCACAGGACTTGATGCTGAAGTACGAGGATTTGCTGGTACACTGTGCCAAGGCCAGGGCAGGATCATCGCCTGTGGCGCAGTCGGTGGTGCAGGCGGAGCAGCCGGCCCAGAGAATGGAGCAGGTGGTCGAGCAGCCTGCCCAGCAGGGGCGTGAGAGAAATGCGGATGGCAAGGATGCGGTGATCGATTTGGAGCCGGCTCAGCCGAAAGCTGTCCCAGAAGAGAGGCTGTCAGTGACGACGACATCCCCATCGCCGTCCCCGGACAAGAATGCAGCAAGTGGCCACCGAAACGGTGGGGACACAGCGTGACTCGGCAGAGAGCATGCATTTGAAAAAGATGGCTGAGTGATTGAATTCAGATAGCTGAGATAGCCATATAATTTTGTGAATTTGGTATGCATTGATTGCTGCCTGCAGGAATGCAGTGGAGAAGGTGAACTCCAAGTCGCATCCAGAGGCATGGGGAGCCCTCTACCGATATGTTGCTGGGAAGTCCAGCAAAAACAAGGATCCGGCAGCGCGAGCAGAGATCTTGCAGAAGTGGCAGACAGGTGCTTGGCAATGCAGTTGGGATTTGTATGTTGTGTTTGTGTGCCTCGAAACCCTGTAACATGCATCAGTGCCTGTATATATATATATATATATATATATATATATGTCTTTACAAGTTTGACTTGTGTATATATATATATACATATATCTATATGCATATCTATATTCATTGTTTTATTTGGTCATATAGATAGTATATGTATATATAGCTATATATACTATAAAAAATATGCAGTCCAAAAATATCGAGGGAATGAGAGAGTGTGTGTGTGTGTTGGCTGCTTGACTTGTCTCCATGCATGGAATGCATGGTTTAGATGTTGCTTTAGCATGAACCTTGGGTGCAGCAGTTATGCATGCACTGTGTAGTCTGGGTGCATGTTGGCTAAATATCTTGATATCTGTACATATTGAGTATCTGGATATATTTACATATAATAACAAATTTTGAACACACATATATATATATATAAATAAATAAATAAATATATATATATATATATATATATATACACACCGGAACCACTCTATGTCTGAGAATCTCTCGCTTCTTCTCTTTCTCTCTGACTCACTGTTTATATATTTCTTATAACCTATATGCCTAGTCATAGTTTTATCTCATTATCTCTCTGTCCACTTTGCTCATTATCTATCTGTCCACTTTGCTTTGATGTTTGAGCCCTTATCTCCTTCTGTTTGTCTATACGTATATATATGTATCTATATATATATATATATATATACATGTAGAGAATATGCCTGTGTGGGCCAGTGAAATGTTGCCTGGATATGTTCAACCGGTGTGCAGCAGTCCATACATGTCTGACTCGAATAGCACTCGCACCTATCTCATCATGTGTTGCAGGAGGTCTCGTGAGGCAGAAGCTCCTCAAGGAGTTTATCGAGAAGTGCTTCCAACCCATGAATCCTCATGGGAATAATGTTTTTCCGCTGCAGATATTGCAAGTGATTTGTTGTGTCTAGTTCAACCCTGCAGTAATGAGTTTGTTCAGTGGTGCTGCAGGCTCGCCTGGAAGCTGTGTTCAAGCTCCGCCAGATGAGCCGTGACTGGCGCAAGACCCTCCAGGGATTCGAGTGGTTGACGGCAGATGACATGAAGCAGTTGGGCTGGTCGGAGTGTCTTGGCCGAGCATAGTTTTTGAGAGAATGTAAATAATAGTGCTCATTGAGGTCAGACCATGAACCCAAGGTGGATTCATGTGTACTATTACTGAGCTGTATATATACAGGCTATTCTGAAGGTCTTGGCAAGAGAGGCAGGTACAGGCTGCATTTTGCAAATGAGTACATGTCTCTATGCTAGATAGTTTAGAATGCATGTATAACATGTCCAAGAGTTTTTCAAGGCTTAGCCTCAAATTGATGCATCTCAGAGTGGTGCCTATTGAAGATGATGGCTGTGGTGCTGTAAATGACCTCTTGACCCGTTCATGATGGAGCATGAACACCCATACCCAGACCATAAGATATAAGCAAACTTTGAAACATACATTATAACACATACATATACAGGGAAGATGTGTATACATATATATATATATATATACAAAAATCATGGATGCATGTCTATATATATATATATATATATACATCTTTAAACATATGTGTATATATATATATGTATGTGTATATATATATATATAACTATATGGTACCGGTGCTTCCTAGATGCAATGTGCAGGTATGTCCATGTGAGCAAAGAAATTTCTATCTTGCTGCAGCCTGCCTGTCTAAGGAAAAAAATCCTCGGGGCCATAGCCCACTGTGAAAAGAAAAAGTTCTACAAGAAGTGCCCGTACGAGAATATTCGCAAATACTTAGTCTTCACATCTGACAAGGTGGAGTATCTGAGCTGCATCTGGGATCCACGTCTCAGCTTCATGCATTGATGGCTGTGCCAGAACCTACCTGAGCATGTGTGCATGTGTGCTTGCTATCGCAGTGGGTTGGGGCAGTGTTTCCTGTTCAGTTGAGATCCTGACAAGGCAAGGTGCAGAAAGGATGCAAGAACTGGAGGCCATATTGGAAGACTGTGGTGGCTTGTTCGCATTATGCTGCGGGTTCGGGAGTGATGTTCTATATAAGATTTGTGCATAGGCACTTTCAACGAGAACTTCGACATGACCCTTGGGATTGGCGACCTCATGCTCGAGGAAGAGGATGATCGTCAGGAGGGTAAGCCGAAGCCGAAGTTGGTGGGCGCTCTGCCGGAGGTCGAAGGTGAAGAGTCGGTCACAGACTACTTGTCTAAGTTCAAGCGGGCATGCCTTGGCAAGAAGCAGCAGCACCGAGACATCCTGGAGAGATTGAAGGTTGACAAGGTCACGGGCCACGAGCTGCTAACCTGCACCCTTCTCATACCTATATATGCTGCATATACTGCACTCCCTATATATATATATATATATATATATATATGTATGAGGATTACAGTGATATCTATATATGTATATATATATAGAGACATACATATATAGAGAGAGTAATGTATATGTGTATGAATGTATATGTATATATATATGTAAAATAATTTGGGCATGCATGTTTCTTCATACAACTATATCAAAATACCTACCTCTGTCCAAAAATATACATATGCATACATATACTATATTACATATGTATATATATATATATATATATATATATAGTTGTTGTGTGCCAGCTGATGCTGACTCTCTCTCTCTCTCTCCCTGTCCGTTTCTGTGATTGATGATTATGGCATGTTGTATGTTGAATGAGTACAATGATCAAGGCAGGATTCGCAACGGCTTGACAATGAAATGGGCTGCTTGGTCTGCCTTAAACCAGCCTTGATTTGTTCATATATCCTCACTCCAAGTCATGTGAGACTTCAAATACCAAGGCAACCTGAACACCCTCTACCAGAAACTCTGTGATGAGGAGCTGACCCGCAAGAATGCGCCAATTGGCAATAAATAGCTGGTGTATGTCCTGTTTACACATGTTGCCTAAGGTCCAAGGCGGATTTCGTTGACATCACGGACAAGATCAAGGAAGCGTTGCTTCGTTTCACGAACAGTTTGAATGCCTGCAAGCCTGAAGCTTAGAATTCTCAGATTCTACTTGTGTATTGGTACTTGTGTCAGGCTTGTTGCCTGTTGCCAATGCTGTCTCTATATGTGCATCGTTAAGTGTTCATGTGCTGCTTCTGTTTGTGCGCCCACGACAGAAAGTATTATAATACATACATATGTGTGTGTGGTGTGAGCATGTCTCTATATATATATATATATATACAGAATCTGGTGTAATTTGTGTGTTGATGTGTGGAGATGATTGATCGCATGAGGGCATGGGTTACAGAAGCATCAATGCTGAGGACATGTGTGCATGAAGTCCCGCCAGCTATATCATATTCATCTGGTTATCAACAGCTATCATTTGCTTGGCAGGCTTCTTGTGTCGAGTATTCTTGCCTATGCAGTAAATGCCACTGTGCTTCTTGTCCATGAGTATGTTCCTCGCACCCCGCATCCAATCCACAGGGCCCCAATGTCTATATGCCAATGTGCATAAACATGCAATGAATGTGAGTGAGCGGCAACCTTTTGGGATGCAAATATAACAGAATGTTCAATTTTCCCTCATGCCCGATTTAGCGCCAGTTTCACTGCGTATCTCCGTAGGTCAAACGTAGGCTCAAGACAGCCTGACAGCAGAGCGAGTAGTGAGAAAAGAATCCGAAGCTCGCGCCGTGCTGTAAAGAAGGATACTGGTTTAAGGGTTTAAACTTTCATGGTAGCGGAGCTGTTGGCAAAGGCCAGCAGCTGATCAAGCAAAGATCCAGGGAAGCCAGCCACGAGCTGGAAAAAGTGAAAAGTGTTGAACAGGAAGTTACGCTTTACCAAAAGCATCCTGTCGGAGAACAGCGAGGAGTTACGGCTAAGCCAAGAGCACCTTGCAAAGTCGGAGAAAAGCGTGGAAGTGAAGACCTTGGGCCAGATATACAAGGACCTGCCAAAGTGTTGAAAAGATGCAAGAGCAACAACAAGCTCAACAGCCACAGCACCAGCCGAACCCCCAGCAGGTGAGGTTGGAACAGCTGATGACTGCACTAGGTCAAGCTACAGAAGCTATGGCAAGAGTTGCACAAGGAACAGCAATGCAGCAACAGCAATTGACAACAGCAATGGATGCACTGGCGAAAGCCCAAGCATCACCGAAGGCAGCCCCTACGGGAGGCCAGCCAGCCTCAGTAAGTTTTGATACTGGAGGTAAGATCCTCAAGCCGCCGGAATCGTTTAATCCAGCTACGATTGAAGAGGTCACAATGGAGTGACTGGTCATTTACGTTACGTTCAAGAACTTCTTAGCGTTCATGGACCAAGAATTCCTTAAGGACCTGAAGTCGGCAGAAGAACAAGAAGCCGCGATATCAATGGAGGTTACAAATACATTCTTCAACAATGATCAAGGAAGAGTGAACAGAGGAACGAAGCTTTACTCAGTGTTAAGCAGTTACTTGAGAAACAGACCTCTGAAAGTGCTGAGAAGCGTGAGCGGGATGAATGGATTTGAAGTGTGGAGAAAGTTGACGGCTGAATTAGAGCCGACATCTAGTTCAAGGAGTCTAGCAATGGCTCAGGCATTGGTTGGATTCCCAGCCATGAGCAAAGGAGCATCGTTGATGGACTACGTCTTGACATACGAAAAGCTCACAGCAGAGTACGAAAAGCTCTCAGGCCAGAAGTACGATGAAAACTTGAAGATCGGTACACTGCTGAAAGGAATACCGCAGCACCTCAAGCAGCATGTGATGGTTGATATCACTGATAAGACCACGTACGAAGAGTTAAGAGCAAAGCTGCTACAATATGAAAGAAGCAATCAGACATGGTCAGCTGAAAGCATCTTAGGATCATTGAGTGTTCCAGACCCAACGTCGCACTCAAGCAACAAGGCTTACCAAGGACCAATTCCGATGGAACTCGATAGATTGCATATGAGGAAAGGTAAAGGAGATGGAAAAGGAAAAGGTGACAAAGGAGGAAAAGGAAGCCCTTATGGAAAAGGAAAAGACAAAGGAAAGGGCAGAGGATACGGAAAAGGAAAAGGTGGTAGAGGAAGATCAAAAGGAAAAGAAAGAGGTTTTGGAAAAGGAAAAGGATATGGAAAGAAAGGAGGAAAAAGCATCAGGCAGGCCGAAGGGAAAGGCTACGAGAGTGACAAAGGAAAAGGAAAAGGTGGACAAAACGGACCTGTATGTTTCAACTGTGGTAAGACCGGACATTACTCTTCGGAGTGTTGGTTACCACCGAAAGGAAAAGGAAAGAAAGGAAAAGTTCGCAACTTCCAAGAGACAGGCGAGGAAGAATGGTATGAAGAGCAACCAAGTTCTTCTACACAGTCACAAGCAAAGCCACCACAAGGAGCAAAAGGAAATGAGCAAGTGCGTAGGTTGGTTACAACGCCTATGCCAGTGATTGAAGAAGTGTTCGACGATGATGAAGAGTACGTCGATCTTGTAGGAATGTTCGAAGAAATGGTGATGGACTATGCTGCAAGAGCAGTGAGAATTGTCCATAGCACAATGTGGTCAAACATGGCTGATGAAAGCGATGAAGAATATTATGAGAAGGATGAACTTCACAAGTGGTATGAAGATCTGCAAGTGGACAAGCAGAATGCCAAGCATGCAAGAGAAAGAGAAAGACTTTTCGGAAGTGTTCAAGAAGAAAGACCAGAAGTGCATCTGGTAAGAGCTGTTAGCTCAAGTTATTCAGAACTTGTGGAAGTCGTTTTAGACAGTGGAGCGGATTGTCATGTACTTCCGCTATGCTACTACAGTGAAGACTTAGGAACAGTTGAGTTCCCAGCTTTGAGAATGGTTATTCAAGATGCTCAAGGCAACAGGATAAGAACCACTGAAACAAGAGCGAACATCACATTCGAATTTCAAAGGACAGATGGAAGAGTGATAAAGGTAAGAGATTCAGCTGTGTTCGGAGATGTAACACAACCACTATTTGCAGTAGGCAAGTTGTGGAAAGTTGGATGGGGACTTGATCCTCTAGACCAGTTCAAAGCATACCTGAAGAAAGGTTCAGCAAGAGTGCCAGTGAGGTTTGCAAGAAACTCAACAGTGACTGACCTCAAGATCTACAGAGCACAAGTGAAGGTTGAAAGTGATGAACCACAAGTGAGAAAGCTGACACTGATCAAGCAAATGGAAGATGATTTCGAGAAGATGAAGTATCATCAAGGATGGTTTTTCATGTCAGATGGGAAGCCAGCAAGGATCGATTATGACAAGTATGTGACCTATGACCCCACATATGATGATGTGAAAGCATTCAAGTTCAGGACTACTTTGGTATCGAGGTACGATGGTGACAACATCGTATGGAGCGAACTGGAGTTTGTGGAGTGCGCTGAAAAGTGGGAAGACCGAGAAGAGATTGCGATAGACGCAGTTGAAGAGAGCTCAGTGATCATCACGATCTTGGAGAGAAAGTCTTTAGGACTTGAGAGTATGGTGATTATGAAAGAACAGCTTCAAAGAAGAAGAAGAAAGAACAAGAGAAAGAAGTGGAAGCAGCAGACGTGGAGATGAAGGTTCACAAAGAAGGAAGTGATACAAAGAAGACTGTGGAAGAAGTGGAAAAGGAAGCAGCTGAAGCAATGGAGAACCTGTTTCCAAGTGAACCGCCTGCACCAGAAGAGATGAAAGAATGGAAGAAGATCGGAGAAAAGATGGAAGAGCGATGATTGTGGCAGGAGTTGAACTTAGCCCAGAAAGTTCACTCAAGGAGATGAGAACAGCATGTGAATTCCTGAAGATAGGAAAGACTGGAAGCAAGACTCAGATATGGCAGAGGTTGAAGCAAGCCATTTCGGCAAACAAGATGAAGGAGTTGGTTGAAATCTCCAAAGGACTAGAACTAGAGTTCACAAGAGAACCAAAAGGAGAGAAGAGACCAGAGATGCCAACTGATGAAGAAAGAAAGAAGCACGAACTGACACACCTACCAAAAGCTGATTGGTGTGAAAGCTGTCACGCAACAAGATCAAGAGAAGACAATTTCGATGTATCTGAGAAAAAGAATGAAGCATCGTTAGTCTCAATGGATTTCAAGTTCACTGGAACTCGAGATGAAGAGAACACAAAAGACAACAAAGATGCATTGGCAATCGGACTTGTGATGGTTGATGAAGCAACAAAGTTCGTACATGTCATTCCAGTAGCGACAAAAGAAGTGACGGCATATGTTGTTGAAGAAGTTTGCAGAGTGCTTATGCTGTTAAATTCTAAGGTCATCCTGAGAACTGACACAGAACCATCAATGATTTCTCTGAGAAAGAAAGTACAAGGAATACGGAAGATGAAGAATCTTGATACAGAGATACAAGATGTAGCACCAGATGAACACCAAGGATTGCAAGTTGAAAGATGGGTTCAAACAGTTAGGAACTTATCCAAGACACTGGTGTATGGAGTTGAATCACAAGCGAAAGTGAAGATTACTTCAGAAAGTACGCTGTATCCATGGGCAGCAAGACATGCAGCATTCCTGCTGAACAGGTTTGTTGTGAAGAAAGGATCAACACCTTGAAGTGCTATTCGACAGAGAGTACAAAGGAACATTAGCGCCATGGGGAAGCGTAGTATTGGCAAAGCCTGTACCAAAAGTCAAAGAAAAGGGAGAAGCATGGAGAAAAGGAATCTTCGTTGGAAAAGACTCGGTGAACAACCTGAATCTGATAAGCACAAGACAAGGAATCATCAAGAGCAGAACGATAAGACAGTGTATGCCACTGTATGATGTCGAAGTACTAGCAGAAGCAACAGGAACACCGTGGAACTACACACAAGACATGTTGGTAGGAAGAAAATCGACGAAGAGATTGCCACCGCACAGTGGAATCGAGATAGCAACTGGTGATAAGCCAGAGTTGGTTCCAAGAAGAGAAAGAAGTCAAGAGCAAGAAGATGAATTGAAGGGTTATAGCCCAAGCCAAGAAGCGGCATCTGATCCGCCAAGCGGAACGGAGGAGAAACAGCAGGAAACAAGTCGACCCAGGGTGGACTCGAACCACCATAATTTGCTGGCTTCTGCCGGTCATGGCAAACGCAAAGCAACGCCTTATCCATTAAGGCTACTAGGTCTGGCAGGTCGTGCGCCGGGTCCAGGATGCACCATTGAAAATGACAGTGGGTGGTAACGTTGAAGTGCCATTTTCGGGAGATCATTGCATAGCGAAGCTTTACAGGCGCTCAGCTTCAAGCACGATCTCTAACTCTAGCTGCATACTCGTTGTCAGTGCTTTAATTTGCAAATTGAAGCAGAGCTCTGAGTGCGCTGGGTATCTGCGAGTTGCAGGTTTTGAAACAGAAATCATTGGGTATCTGCGAGTTGCAGGTTTTGAAACAGAAATCATTGGGTGCTACTGGAGCAGCCAAAAGTGGCTCTGGGTCCTGGGCTTGTGAGGAATCGACTTTCGATTCGCGAAAAACTTTTGCCGAACTCCGCGACGTTGTCTTACCTCCGTGCATGCAGTATCCTGCGCAGCACGCCAGATGCACCTGCCGGGAGTCGAACCCGGGGCACAAGCATGGGAGGCTTGTATGTTGCCGCTACACTACAGGCAAATACGGAGATCGTCAGCATGACCTGTGGAGTTGAGAGATGCAGAACACGCAGCTGGGATATCAGTCGTAACACAGACCCCATTGAGACTCCCACGCATTTTGCCAATTATGTCATCACAGCTGCGCACTATGACTATGAGACCATGCTTTTGGCACGGCTAATTTTTTTTGCAGACTCAATAATCGATCTGCAACGATATAATGGCATCCAGTTGCAAAACAAGCCAGAAGCACCTGTGGTCTAGTGGCTATGACGTCAGCCTCACACGCTGAAGGTCGCCAGTTCGATCCTGGCCAGGTGTATGGGAGTGCATCTTGATGCTCCGATCGAAGCCGTAGCTGGGCATGACAAGATCACCGCGCTCGTGGATTTTGGCCAGAAGAAGCTGAAAGCTGAAGCCGAAGATCTCTGAGAACACTCGCTCTACAAACGAAAACATTGCTCCCGATATGCAAAAGATCTTTGCACACGTGAACAAGGAAAAACTCTTGCTACAGTTTCTGGCTTACGAGCAAACTCACTCACACCACGGACAAGTTGGAATCAAACAAAGACATGAGCCTGGCAGGACTCGAACCTGCAATCTTTGGTTCCGAAGACCAACGCCTTATCCATTAGGCCACAGGCCCCCTGTAGCCTTTCTCATGGCGAATCGTTAACCACGACATAAGCTGGAAAGTTCTGATTGAAGGATCAGGTTTGTCAAGAAAGGGCACACGTGTGCTGGCGAAGTGCACGCATGCCATCACTATTGCTCTCTGCTTTCGAAGAGGCTCTGAAAGTCCATGCGTGATGGGCGAAAATTTGGCGAAAATCAACGAAGCTACTGCGACCGGTCCGACCGGGTGGAGCCGATGCCGCTGGCGACTTTGGCCGTAGTGCCTGAAGCTCGTGAAACTTGCAGTCATTGCATGTACATAACTCCATGGTTGCAGTCATTGCATGTACAGAGTTTGAGCGAATTTCACTTGCAAAACAAACGATGCTTTTTTGCACTCAACAGAACCTTAATGGCTGCAAAGCCTCCTGTGGGATTCAAACCCACGACCTCCCGCTTACTGAGCGGGTGCTCTACCAACTAAGCTAAAGAGGCTAGTAATTGCTGGCACTAGCTAGCTTTTCTTGCCAGATTCGCCGACATTTTCGGAACCCAAACGAGCGCCCTCAAGATCCTATGATGTACTCTCGGATTGGCGGCGGGGATGCCGACACGAATGGCGCCAGTGTCTCGAGAGACGCTTAGACATTGGCTGAGAGTGTGCAACGTGCAACATAAGATATGAGCTGCTCAGGACTCGAACCTGGAATCTCCGGCTCCGGAGGCCGACGCCTTATCCACTAGGCCAACAGCCCTTGTGGCATCTCAAGCAATTGCAAAGCTTACGCTGAACCACTAGCGCCCAAGGCGACCAGGCCTCGGCCTACCTGCACCGGGCTTTCGGCGGGCGAGTCGAGGCGCTGGATTCCCTCGGCGCGGTAGCTGACAGCTTCCTTTCTTACGAGCACACCCGATCACAAATTAGCTCCACGCGGTTTCACAAACATCCAGGTTGACTAAGAGCATCGAACATCGAGTGAATCGAGCAGGCATCTGAACAAGTCGCAAAATGAAAAATATGAAGTGTAAGCTAGCAGCCAGCAGTAGCCGGTAGCCACCAGCACTCTGTCTCAGCTTCCTGCTTGCGGCACAGGGGACCGGCGTGCAACTTTGGCTTCTGGCCATGACAGCTCTGCGCAAGACTGCATCCCCTGTGGGACTCGAACCCACAATCTTCGGATTAGAAGTCCGACGCCTTGTCCATTAGGCCAAGGGGACTTGTGATGAATGCACTGAATTGCACGACCTGAGTTGTTAACCGGACTTGCCCAAGTTCTTGCTGCCACGTCAAGGTCATGGCCTGACGGGACGCCCATAAACCAACGATTATTGGGAAATATCCCAGGCCGCAAACGAATGCATAAACGCAAAGGAATCTTAAGTAGCTTGCACTTTGCCACCAAGACGACGATGCATGTTCCCTGCGGGGTTTGAGCCCGCGACCTATGGCTCATAAGACCATCGCTCTAACCACTGAGCTAAGGGAACTTGATCATCTGGCTGGCAAGCATATCTATAAGCGTGCAGCATGACGTGCACGATGTCAAGAGTCAAGACGATGTAAATAACATAGCGGAGCCTGGTTTCGATCCAGGGACCTTTGGGTTATGGGCCCAACACGCTAACCACTGCGCCACTCCGCTGGCGGTGCGCGCCAGATACATGCCATACTAGATGTCTCTCTACAGGTAGCTGAATCCCTGAGATGAAGAATGCAAAAAGCGGAGGCTGCCGCTTGAGACAGCGGTCGAGGGGGCCTGCATCAGCGACTCCGAGAATCGTAGTCCATGCAGCCGAATGGGTGGTGCTGGTGCTGGTGCTGGTGCTGGTGCTGGTGCTGGTGCTGGTGCTGGTGCTGGTGCTGGTGCTGCTGGTGCTGGTGCTGCTGGTGCTGGTGCTGCTGTGCTGGTGCTGCTGGTGCTGGTGCTGCTGCTGGTGCTGCTGCTGGTGCTGCTGCTGGTGCTGCTGCTGGTGCTGGTGCTGGTGCTGGTGCTGGCGCTGGTGCTGCTGCTGCTGCTGCTGCTGCTGCTGGTGCTGGTGGTGGCGGCGGTGGTGCTGCTGGTGCTGCTGGTGCTGCTGGTGCTGCTGGTGCTGCTGGTGCTGCTGCTGGTGGTGGTGGTGGTGGTCCGTGGTGGTGGTGGTGGCCGGCGGTGGTGGTGGTGGCGGTGGTGGCGGCGGTAGTGGTGGTGCTGCTAACGAAAGCTAAGCCAAGCACTAAACGCAAATCCTTACCGTACTGCCGGGAAAGCCGGCCTCAACGAGGCTTCGAACGCAAATCCCAAAAATATTGGGACGGTGTTCGGGGTTCGGGCCGGTGGAGGTTTTGGTTTGAAACCAGCTTTCTAGTCTTCTCGTCATTAAGAAGCAAGGCTAGTTGGCATTTGAAGCCTGGTGGAATCTCAATTTGAAGCCGGCTTCGACGAAGCTTCAAACGCAAGCCCCCGATTCGAGAGGCCGTGGAATAGATGTCGACGGCAACTTATGGGCGCGTTAATCTTCTGGCAGCCCCGAATGCAACCGTGACGAAGCGTACGGCAGCTGAAGTTCCCGCATTAAGCACAAGTTTGAAGCCAGCCTCAACGAAGCTTCTAACGCAGACGTGTCAGTTTACGAAGCCGCCAAATTCTAATCACAACAACTCGAGCGAATCTTAATCCGCTCCCACCCTCAAGAACGACTTTTTGTTCCGTGCGAAATGGAGTTGAAGCCACCCCTAGCGACAAGGCTTCAATCGCAAATCCCGAACATTTGAGACCCAATGAAGCTTAAAACAATTCTTAAGGAAAGAGTAACCCAGCTGTCTTGTGGTAGGCCCGGCACCGGCCACACGACACAGCCACTAGAATTTTAGTCCGGTTGTTCTCCCAAGTCTCGGGTTTTTCTTGATGTGTGACGCGGCTCCGGTTTAACTGGGAACACAGGTGGCATCTTTTCGAGTAGTCTAGCTATTCTTCAGTGGGCAAAATTTTGTAGAGATTACCAGCCTGCCATGACAACCGGTGAACCCGTGAACATGGAGTGGAGGAAGGTAACATTGGCCGGCCAGCAGTCACCAGCTCGTGTGGCCTAATGGATAAGGCGCCTCCCTCCTAAGGAGGAGATTGCGGGTTCGAGTCCCGCCTCGAGTATGTCCGAAAGCCTGCAGGACAACGGCGGTTCCATTGGTCGCTTCCATGGTGTGCCCTGCAAGGGTAAGGCAACTGCAACGACGGGTTCGTTTCACGGGGGCCCACGGAAAAGGTTGATTCATGATTCATATGGTCATATGGCCCTCTAACACCATGCTAGTAGGGGGGATTGAGTTTGCACCCGCGGTTGAAGCCTCGCTGAAGCCGGCTTCACTGGCACCTCGCAAGACTCACCAAGATCCCGCCCAGCAACGGCGGGGAATTTGCACTGGAAGTTTCGTTGAAGCCGGCCTCAAACTCTCCGCACAGGTCCACACACCACCGCGGCATCGGGGCATCGTTTAAGCTGGCCTCAACTTGACATGACACAATGCCCCAAGAACAAGCAGAAGCCAACCGGTTGTGCTGAGTCACATCATCTGTCACCTCTATGGGATGCACTGTTCTAGAGCCAGGCTGACTGTGCCTCAGGGCCGCTGCGACCGTCATGTTTTCGAATGCACCGGATCTCTTTCGAACTCCGAAGATACGCCGTGGAGAGCCCGCCTATAGTACTGGCCTGGAGGACCAAAACTGAACAAGACATGGACGAAGATCCAGGTGAAGGACATGTAGGATCAACAAGCAGCAGTTCAAGCAGTCGTGGAAAAGGAGTCACGAGAAGAAGAAGCGAAAGAAGTGATGAATCTGACGAGCTGATTCCAGGAGAGAATGCACCGCCAGCATCGCCAAAGAGGAACCTTGAAAAAGGCGAGCAGCCGGAAGCGATGAGACAAAAGATAGACGAAGGAACAACGCAAACCGAAGAGAGGCCAGAGAAGTTTATGGCCATAGGAGATGAATCCTCGGGACAAGCATCAAGTTCGGTAAGAAGAGTTATCGACATGAGAAGCGTGAAGAAGATAGAACCATTCCTAAGAAAGGAACTTCCGCAATATCACGATGACGAAGAAGTCGAATTGGAAGAATTAGAAGAAATGGAAGCAGAGTTCGATGAAGAAGAAGAGTGGGAAGAATCAGATGGTGAAGAAGAGATACCAGAAGATATGCCAAAATGGTCGAATGATTTCGAAAGCGGACCACCAAAGTTAGCGGATGAAGAAATGGAGAAAGTCGAAGGAGTGTCCAAGAAGCACGAGTTGGAAAGACTTGAGAAGATGAAAGTGCTGAACAAGTTGCCAAAAGGAACAGACATTTCAAAGTACAAGTTTCTTTCGACAAAGATAGTGTACGATTGGAGGCACAGGGACAAAGAGTGGAGAAGAAGAGGACGATTAGTAGCAAGAGAGTTCAAGTGGTTAGGTGATACAGACATTGCAAGTTTGTTTTCGCCAACCGGTGTAGCAAGCACAGTGAAGCTACTGTCAGCCCTGTTCGCATCTTCAGAAGGGTACACACTCGGCAGTATCGATGTAGGCGACGCCTATTTAATGGTGGAGCAGGAAGAGCCGACGATTGTTGAAGTCGATGGAGAAATTTATGAACTCGGGTACACGTTGCCCGGACAGCGAATCGGCAGTGCAGCTTGGTTCGGGAAGTTGAAAAGCTACCTAGAAGAGTATGGGTTAGCAAGCGACAGTGGACTCCCGGCACTATTCTCAAGGAAGCCAGACAAAGAAGGATTCGGAATAATCGTGCTGAGTCATGTAGATGACATGGAGCTATACGCATCAAGAGAAGAATTCAAGAAGTTGGTCGAATTCCTGAGAAGCAAAGGATTGAAGATCAAAGTTGAAGGACCAATGGACGAGAATGAAGGATCAATGAGTTTCCTGAAGAGAAGTTTCAAGTCGATGGGAGATGGAAACGTAGAGATCACGATGAACTCAAAGTACGTCGAAGGACTGGTAGAAGTGCTCAAATTGGAAGGAGCATACCCGAAGAAGCTACCGTGTCCAGCAGATAATGGAAGATCGTTTCAAACAAAAGAAGGTTGAATGGAACCGCTGAGTACAGAAGACCACCACACGTTCAGAAAAGGAGTAGGAATCTTACTGTATCTCGCGCCCGAGAGGCCAGACATCATGTACGTCTTGAAGAAACTGTCAACAAAGCTCGCATCACCCGTTGAAGCAGACATGGAACTGTTAAGGTACGTTGGAAAGTATCTCAAGGGATCACCAGAGCTCGCACTGGTACATCAAGGAAGTTACCCTGGAAAAAGTTTCCTCGAAGTGAAGAACAGAAGCGAGAAAGGAAACGAAAGGGACAACTACAAAGTACCAGCACTCATAGAAGTGATAAGCGACAGTGACTGGGCAGCAGACCGAGAGTCAAGACAAAGTGTTTCATGCGGAGTGATCATGGTGAATGGAAACCTGATTCATTTCCAAAGCAAGAGGCAGAAGAGCGTAGCATTGTCATCTTGCGAAGCTGAGACAATCGCAGCGACATCAATCTTAAGCGAAGGTGTATTCCTGAAAGGATTACTGACAAGAATCCTAGGAGTTGAACCAAGACTGATGTTAAACAGTGATTCGTCAAGCTCAAGACAGTTGATCTCAAGAAAAGGTTTAGGAAGAGCACGCCATTTACAAGTAGACCTTCTATGGATCCAAAGAATCCCGAAGCTTATCATAAAGGCGATAGCAGGAAAGGACAATCCCTCAGATCTAGGGACCAAATCCCTGACACGGGAGAAGATACGAAAGTATATGCTAAGCCTAGGATACACAGGTGAATTTCTGACACCAAGTGATCAAGAAGTTCAAGAAGCTGAAGTGAGAAGGACAAGAACAAGAAGTGTTCCAAGATTCGATGAAAGAATGATTACAAGGATTATCCAGACGGTTACGACCGCTGTGCTGATATCATTGGCTGAAGCAAGAAGATTCGGTGAAGAAGGAGAACAAGGACTGGGAAGAGCAAGTGTAGTGTGCATACTGTTGTGCATGTTCATATCAGCGATTATGCATAAAGTCGCAAGCGCAGCCGTTTTGCTCAAGAAGGAAGTCCTGAAAGAAGAAGAAAAAGAAGAAGATAGGACAAGAGCAATGGCAGATGACGAAGCAGTCAAGTATATGATCACAGAGCGCAGCAGAAGCATCGAAGCTACAACTTACCTCGAAAAAGTGCTTAAAAGAGATCAGGCCCAAAGGCCAAGCACTGAAGACCTCTGGAAGGAGGTAGAGGCGATCAATCAGCAGTACGAAGTCAGATCTGTTGAAAAGAAGAAGGAAGAGCAGCCAGAGAATCCCAGAGTGGAAAAGGAGGAAAGTGAAGCAGCGTCGGATCCAGAGTCCGATGAGTCCAAAGAAAGCGAGTCAGCAGAGAAGGACGATGAAGAAGAAGTGCCAGAAGACAAGAAGGAAGAAGATTTGGAGACGTTCAAGAAAACTGCAGAAGAATTGGCAGAAGAAGCAGAAAGGTTGAAGAAGTCTCAAGAAGCTAACTTCGGAGCGAGGAAGCAAGGAATTGTTCGGATACCAGAACACATCCAGGAAAAGATAAGAGAGCAAGGAGAGATCATGGACGAGAAGCTACAGCAGCTAGAAGAGATGAAAGCAGCAGCCGAGGAAAGAAGAGAAAAAGGAAGAATGATGAATAAGAAAAGTTCAGGAGCTTATGTTGGTATCGTTGTATGGATGTTGTGCATCCGTGGAATAACCGCAACCGCAGGCATTTCGGCCCACAGCGAAGGGAACCAAAGTATTGAAGACACAAGCAGAAGGATGGAGGAAGTGATGGACATCCTGATGATCATGCTAAGTGTTATGGGAGTAATCTTCCTCATCCAGCAAGTGATGAAAGGGTATAAGGTTTTGTACAACAAGCTGAAGACCAGAAGGACTGGTGAGCCAGTCTACGTTTACCCGACAAGATATGTATATCATAAACAATCTTGCAAGTGGTGGAGCCCTCCACCAGCTACACAAGAGATGTCTGTCGAGACTGCAAAACAAAAAGGATGCAGGTCATGCTGGGTATGTCACCCAGAAGACAAGGAAAGCCGCAGTAACTCGACAAGACGAAGGAATACAGAAGTGTGCACTGGAATATGCACGTGGTGTAATGAAAACCGCTGCGCGCGAAGCAAAAGGAACCACACAAGCCACAGTTGTGTGGAGTGTATCCGCGATCACGCGGAAAGTGTTTGGCGACAGAAGTATGACACCACCGAAGGTGAAGAAGAAGAAGAAGAAAGCCGCGAGCAAGAAGATAACCAACCGGAGAGAAATGTGTTATATCCAAGGCCGGAAGAAGTTGCGGAAGACCAGTGGAATAACATGACGTTCAGTGAAAGAAGAGCTTCGTTGGAGGCCAGAGGCCAACAAGAGCTAGAAGGAGTAGCACGCCTAACCTACGAGGCATACCTCGCAGGAACCAGGCAAGCAGCTGAAGAACTTGGCCCCACACTACTTGAAGAGCTGCACCAAGAGGAAGACCAAGGCCTTGACACACTGATCGCAGAAAGGTCAAGACTCCGTCAAGACAGACGAGAAGGCACAAGTGATGGAATAAGGTACAGGGCACGCAGTGAAGAAGTAAATGAGGATAGAGCAAGATTAAGGCGACGGATTCAAGCAATAAGCTCTACTATGACAGGACCTGTTGATCCGGGAACACCGGACAGCACAGAAGCAGCAACCCAAGGGCCCTTGGGGCTAGGCGAAATGTAAGATCGGTTTAAAGCAAGGCAAAAGACCGTGAGGGCGTTGTTGGCGCCCAGCAAGAAAAGAGCGAGGGCTGGAAATCAGCCCAGGCAAAACGTTTCACCAAGAAAGCTTTAGAAGCTTGAGAGAAAAGCCACGAGGATGGAAAGATCCCACGGCAACGACAAAGTCAAAAGCCACGTGGACGAAAGTCCCACGGCAACGTCAAAGCACTACGAGCACCACGATGAATTCAAAAGTCAATGTTTACAAAAGGACTAAAGACAGAAGTCCGACAAAAGGTTTCCAGATTGCCGAAGTGCAAGGATGGACTACGACTACCCCGCGTACAGCGACGTACAGAAAAAGTGAGTGTGCACGTAGAGTGGAGTGAGTCCATGCCAAATGTGTGTGGAAAGCAAATTCGCAAATCTGCTATAGGACATCTGAAGATTGAGGATGAAGACCAAGAGAAGGAAAAGAAAGATGTTCAAAAGTGCTCAAAGAAGCGTGCGAGAAGAGAAGATAAGGCTCACAGGAGCATGCGAAAACAGAAGCAGAAGTAGTACAAAGGTTAGGAAAAAGTTTCACAGAATCACGTGACACGACAATGCTGTGTACGTGATGAGGGCGTAACAGAATGTTCAGTTTTCCCTCATGCCCGATTTAGCGCCAGTTTCACTGCGTATCTCCGTAGGTCAAACGTAGGCTCAAGACAGCCTGACAGCAGAGCGAGTAGTGAGAAAAGAATCCGAAGCTCGCGCCGTGCTGTAAAGAAGGATACTGGTTTAAGGGTTTAAACTTTCAACATAACAATGCAGCTGACATCCATTCAATGTTTGTTGAGGTCTTACTCGCGCAAGGTGTCGCAGCCGAAGCAAAAGGCCAAGGGAAAAGCAAAGGCAAAGGCCAAAGACGAGGATGATGATCAGGACGGCCAGCCGATGTGACTGGATGACTGTTTGGGCTCCAGCTTTTGAAGTGCTCTGTGCATGAAGTTGCCATGAGCCGGCTTTCGAATTGTGCAGGTCCCACGTTTGTTTGAGCATTGTGCTTGCTAGAGACATCTAAATGCTCGGGTGGTTGCAATATGCAGCATACATGGTGTTGCATTCGTGGGCATGTGCTTCTCCAGAGTATCTGATCCCGTCAGCACTGTTGCACGTCGCCGCGGCTGAAAGATGCAAAAAGAACTCTGCCACAGCTGATGATTTTACAGGTAGATAGTTAGACCTTGAGAGGAAACAGCACTCTATATGTGTATATATATATAGGGATTGAACACAGATACCAAAATCACCTGTGTATTCCAAATATATATAACATATACATATACATATACATATACATATACATATACATATACATACATATATATATACATATATATATATATACATACATGCTTGTTTGCCAGACTCATGCATGTGAGTACATGCATGTATCATTGTGCATGTGCTTGTGTCTATGTCCATGACCATGTCTGTTTATGTGCATGTGCATACATAAATATGTACGTGTGAGCGCTTCTATGTATACACATATAGATATATTATATGTTTTGTCTGTTTCTGCAACTGCATGACAAGTCTGTTCATGCATCTGTATGTATGCATACAACATATATATATATATATATTAATATACAGATGTCTGCATATGTACATGCCTGCTTGCATGCATGTAAACATGTCTGTATGTAGATATCGGTAGAAGTATGCTGCTTTATCTATTTATGCCTGCAACAAGACATCATACTCCGAACTCGAATGTGCAGGAACAACTTGCATGCAGGAATGTATGCATATAGACAGTTCCCTCGCGCAGGTGCCCGGGTCGTTCAGAATGTCCTCAAGACCTACATTGCTCCTCGGCATTACATGCTGAAGCAAGCTGCTTCTGTGAGTGTGTGTGTGTGTGTGTGTGTTGCAAATACATATATAAGGACCATAATGCTGCTGAAGCCTCCCGAGTTGCATACGACAATGGACAGACAGCAGCAGATGGGGATGCCTGGAAGAACACATACATCCAGCTGGGATTGGCACACAACTCCACGAGTGACAAGGAGACACTGTTTCTGGGAAACGCACTCGTGCCGAGGGACGAGGTACGACAGTGTATGCTAGCGCCAGTATCCTTTTGGGAAACATCGAAGGTGTTTCGCTAGAAAACGTCGAAGGGGTTTTCCTCTGAAGCTAAACAGAACGAAGCTTGTCTGTTTGCTAGAGTGTCTGCACATGGCCGGTGAAAGCAGTGCTACTCCGTGGCCATTGTGCTGAAAGGCCCCCAGCTATTGGGGGGCAAATTTCGAGTGCGGGTAGGAAGGGGAACAGGGCTAATTAGCCCTGCTTTGGGTGCGCTGCCATGTCGGACAGCGACGCTACCCTGGCGCCGACCACGCCAGATGGCGCAGCAGCTACGGCCGTCGACTGCGCTACTGTGGTTGGGGATTCCCCGCCCCCGCTCAGTTCTTCGTGTCCCACTGAGGTCCCCACGCTAGGGGGGGACGATACCGCGGGGGCTCCCTCCGGGGAGGTACCCTCGTGGGTCCCGCAGCCCTCAGCTAGTGACCCGCAGCCGAAGAGACGGGAGTGCTCTTCGAGGGCTGGGAGGTGGAGGCAGAGCTAGATGCGCAGGCTACGGTCCAACAGGAACGTAGGCGCACGCTAGACAGGGCCTACCGGCATCTCTCCAGCCAAGGGTTTGGGGTCTTGGAGCTAGCTGTGGTGGACCTGGACGACGCGGAGGACGTCGCCAAGCAGCTAGCTCGAGAGCTAGGTATTCCATACCAGCCGTGGCTATGGGATGGCGTTTACTGTTGGCTGCAGGAAGCGCGGCAGGAAGCTACGGTCTACCAAAGGGTGCACGGCTACTTCCAGGACGACTCCGTGAGGACACGCCCCTGCTCTCGCTAAGCTGCATGGGAGTCTGGATCCCGTGAGGGCAGCTATGTTGCTTCCAGGGAAGACACGGGCTTCTACTTTGAAGCGCTACCTGAGCTACTACAGGCAGTGGCGCCAATGGCTCCACGCCGCTAAGCTCAGGCCGCCTCCGGGCACCGCCGCGGACCTGGTGGATTACCTCCTCGCTAGGAGCGATGAGCCTTGCGGCCGTTCGGTTCCGGCCACAACAGTATCAGCTCCTTTGAACCACGTCCTGACAGTGGATTCGAATTTGAGTTTGTTAAATGAAGCACCGAAAGGTAAATTACATATATATATATATATATATATATAAGGAAAGGCAACAAATTGCTTTGGAAGGCAAGAATCCCCGAAGGATATGTAGCAGAAGTCGTCGTGCCAACAATCTTTTTTGTCATGCCTGTCATGTGCAGGTACAACTTGTTCTCTGCAAAGGGCTCGGCGGGACAACTAAGATATCAGCAAAAGGTAAGTAAGATACCAATGTTTGGGGGGAGTTGGGGGGGAAGAAAAAAAAAGGAACAACAAATTCCTGAAGGTAGGCCCCAAAGCCTTCAAATATCAAAAACATATGGGAGTTTCCGAACATAGTGGTCCCGAATATAGCACCCTACCTACAGTAGGATTCATATTATAAGGCCCCCAAAATACGGTAACCCTAATGTCCGGAAACTCCCATATGTTTTTGTACATATCATGTCCTGGTATATCATGTCATTTACCATATCACACCATGCATGCCAGCACCTCTGACAAGACCATATTACCATCAACATGATCATCATGGTCATCGATATGAGCAGCATATCGTCATCACCATCATCACAACATCATCTCCACCAGCATCATTACATCACTGTATCATTATCATATCATCATGATCGCCACCATCATCATTATCCTCACCAGCAGCAGCAGCAACATGCAGCAGTCATCTTGCTCATGCAGTATCTACATCATCTAGAATCTAAACATTTATGGTTGTAGGGCTCGGAAATTGTGGTTATTTAGGGTTTAGGGTTCTGAAGCCAAAAGCAAAGGCCCACCGAAAGCCGAAGCCCCTAACCCTAAAGCCTAAACCCTAAGCCCACCGGCCTCGTCTGGCTGTGTCCAAGTTGCGAGACTGTAAACCCGCCTATAACCCCTAAGAACCCCCACTATAAAACAACACCCTGAGAACCCTACTGTTGTGCTTCCCAGTTTGCTGAGAAACCCCGTAGCGCTAACAACCCTATAAACCCCAAACCCCTAAAACCCTAAAACCCTAAAACCTTAAAACCCTAAACGGTCTTCCTCGGCTGAGCCCTAAGGCCCTTCGGGTGTGGGATGTAGTTCTAGTTTAGGGTGTCTAATAGAGTTCTATTTCGGCTTTCGGGCAGGTAGCAATGTGATGTTCAGGATGTAGGGATATGTGTTCGATTTCGGCTTTCGGGCAGGTGGCAATGTGATGTTCAGGATGTAGGGATGTGTGTTTCGGACTGGGATATTGTGCTTGTAGTTGGCTTGGGGCTTCGGGTTTTAACCTTGATGGCTTTCGGGTGGTAGCACAATGCTATGATAGTCATGACTCTGATGATGAGTTTGGTGCCATGCATGATGATGCGTCGAGAATGTTGATATATAGTATACACTACAGACCCCCTAGTTTCGAGGGCTGCTGGGAGTGTCTTTCGGACTTCGGACTTCAGCGGCTGGGCAGTCTTGGGGTTGAGCCTTGTCTTCAGAAATCAGGCTTCAGATTGAGGTTTCCGGAGTTCGGATAACAAGGATACAGTTGGACTTTAATACTTTAGGTCTCAGGTTTATGGTAGGTATGTAACTTTGAGATCATATGTCATAGGGTAAGGCTTGAACAAGACCCTGCAGTCTTCAGTCTTGCTGTGCCCTACACCCTAAACCCTAAAACCCTACTAAAGTTTCGAAGGTTCTCAGAGTCTTCCCAGATCCTCAGACCTCAAATGTAAGCCCGAATTACGAGATAATGCTACACTTCCCAGACCTGAAATATGAGGTACTGGTACACTTCTCAGACCCTAAGATACATTCACTCAGACTTCTCACACCCATATTATGAGGTAATGATACACTTCCCAGACCCGAATTATCAGGTCATGATGCACTTCCCAGACACTAATCATCAAGTTATCATGGGCTTTTCAGACCCGAAATACCAGCTAAGATACACAAACTGATGTCCTTCCCAGACCCGAATGATACACTTCTCAGTCCCTATTCCTCTGTGAAGATGCACATATCAGACACTTCCCACACCCTAATTATCAGATAATAAGATACACTTCCCTTACCACACACTTCTCAGACCCAGGTTGTCAGGTATTATCAAACACTTCCCAAACCGGAGGTAGCACCTAAGATATATTTCCCAGACCCCACATATCAGCAAGAATACACTTTATTTTCAAACCTTAATCCCCTAATTATAAGGCTCAACCCCAGGCCCATTCCGAGGCAACAGCTGGCTCTGGACGAAGGTAGCGCCCGAACCCGAACCCGAACCCCATAAGCTTCCAGGTGGCAGCGCTCCGATACAACTTATACTAAGTTACCCCTAATACCCCGAACCCAATTAAGACCTTAAGGTCACGAGGCAGTCTTGGTGTGGCCACAGGACCAAAGGCCCCTTAAACCCGAGCTATCTAAATCCAACCCTGACGCCCTATTGTAGGCGCTGAGCTGCCGAACAGCTCCAAACCCTAATCACCCCTTAAGGAGGTTTATATAGGGTATAGGGCTTCGGGCAGTCCTCAGTCTTGCTGTAAGACTGCTAGACTGTAGGACTGCACAGACACCCCAGCTTAGTGTTGGGGCCATAGTCCGCGCTTCGTCTGGCCGCTGCTGTGCCAAAGTGCCGGAATCTCACAGGCCCGGCCTCGGTCGGATTGTTAGGTTCAGGGCTTAGGGGTTCAGATAGAATTGCATAAGGTGTATCGTAAATGTCTTGCAAAGCTTGTGGTGTCTCGAAAACCATGGTTTGCAAGACGCACACTCAGAACGACAAATGCAGCAGTGCAGATTGTTTTTGCAATCAAGATGAAGCGCAGCTCCGAACAGCTTATTGCTGACTCGAGTGTCTTGTATCAGCTTGCAGACAAGGCACAAAATGCTTGGCATACAAAGATTGATGAAACACTGAATGAATCTGGACTCTAAACTGAAAAGTTAGTTTGTGCTATCCTTATGACTCATTACTGGAAACACCAAGCTTGCCTGACTGCAGGACTGCAAGACTGCCACTCACAACTTGGCAATGGAATCCTTTGAAATCCTGGCCTTGCGTTTCATGACTGCCTGAGGCATCATGCCTTTCAGCTTGTTGGCCTGATCATCGTATTCCAAACAAAACAGCACATCGAATTGTGACAAAGAGTTCAGGGCCACAAAACTGGACAGTTTCGCATGCGGCACGACTGGTGGGGGGAACTTCATATGCGGGTCCTCTGGGGCCTCCTCGACACTGGGTTTCAAGCACGCCGGCTCCAATGCAAGGATCTTCCACTCCACGTTGTTGCCATTGACTGTGTTCTCGCAGGAATGCAGGTGGATCGAGGGCTTCGGGAGGCCTGCCACTAACAAGGCATTCAAGATATCCTTGATTGCCCCACCCTTGTTCGAAAACTGCTGAACACTGGGTGGCAAATTCTTGCCGGCTTTGGGTCGAAGCAGCACCTGTGAATCCTCGGTCAATTTGTAAGCATAAACAGCACCTTCCGAACTGCTGATCAGCTCCGAAGCCTCCCGCCCCGTCTTGAAAAATCCATGGATCTGGAACTGCGCTCCTTCAAGAATGCAGTCTGTGAGGCCCTTGACATACAAGTCACCACGGGAGTTCACCCAGAACTCATGGGTTGTCAGGCCTGGCACCTGGCATTTCCCCATATGCTCGAGGTCTGAGGACTGCAAGACTGACGACAAGACTGTCTCGGCAGTGTTGTCCTGCTGCAACCTGGGTCACAGCACATGCACAAACACTTTTACACTGTTTGAAGCAAAGGATCAATCAACAAACAATGCCAGCAAGGGACACTCCCACCTCTGTCTCGGAAGCACGCTTAGCACGGATCACCTCTTGGGGATTGAACTCCTGGTTGTGTTTCTCGAAGAGCTGGCTCCACCCAAGGCCTTTCCAAACCTCACTGTCAGGAAGCAACACCTCTCCACATGACTTAGCTTTGGTGATGGTTTCCCGAAGCCAGTGCAGCTCGTTGTTTCCAGTGGGCTGGGTGAGCTCAAACAGATCCAACTTCAGGCTTGGGGGACTGCTGTTCTGCAAGACTGGCCGAGACAGTAGCGAGGGTGGAAGTGCAACAGGACCGTACTCATTCCTGGCAATGGCAGCTTTGACATGCTCAGTGAACACTTCCTCCACATTCGAGACAATCTGATCCTTGACCTGTGCATTGCCAGCCCATGCGATCCCAACATAGGCGAACCTGGGGAAAGTGCCATTCTTCACAGCATTCATGTTGGCAACTGCAAGACTGAGCTCAGCATCGTAGAGCGATTCATCGCGTACCAACACCGTGTGCTTGTTTGTCAGCTTCGTGCCCTTCACAAGGGATGAGATCACCTCTGCCAGAAAGCCTGCCCCAGAGTACCACTGCTTGCCTCAATGCCAAAAAAACATTGACACAATCATGTGAAACTTGATCAATTATTATTAAGACTGACACACTGTACCAACCCCACAGTAGAAATTCTGCCCTGGCACGCTCAAGGTCTTGATCACCGTTTGTTTTGCCACCCGTCACAAACGACATGTCCTTCGCGAAGTTTTTCATGGACTGTCTCGGGAAACAGCTCACCAGTCCTGGAATGGCTTTCCTTTTCAGCAAGACTGAGGACTGAAACACATTCGTGTCTGCAGCTGCTGAAACGACAACCCATAGCTCAACTCCAAGTGTTCGCTCATCACTGTACATCGACTCGTGATCAAACAGTGCAGTGGCCTTCATCAGCTTGATCTCAGCAACACTTTCAATCTCGGACTTCCAGACTGCTTGGTGGGCAGCCACCTTGTCCTCGCGCTCAGCTTTGGTAAGCTTTCCCAGTCCGAACGCAACCTGGTTGGGTGGAATGATCAGGTAGACTGCAAGACTGCAGGACTGCTGGAGCTCCGAAGCCATGTGACCCACCATAGCCGTCACACATGATGATGCAGCAGCACCCAACATGGGAATGTTGATCACAGTGATGACTGGAATCTGCTTGACATCCTGCATCAAACGACTGGCAAGTGTCCTGTGTGTCGCATGTTCGAAAGCCTGCCCCACTCCCAATGTCTTGCTGGCATTCACCTGATAGTAGATCGAGTGCTCACCCCATGCACTTTCCACCCCCTCTGCAATGGACTTCTGGTACTCGGCTTCGGCTGCCACTGTCTGCACCATGTGTCGTTGGAAAGCCACACGATGGCCTCGCATCTCATCCTGCTCTCTCTTGAGGGACCTTGCAAGGTTTGTCAGACAGCGCACTGCCTCCTGAGCAGCTTCATCCTCCACCAGGTCAGAGGACTGCAAGACTGCAAGACTGTTGCTGGCCTCTTCTTGCTGCATCCGGAGCCCCAAATCGGTCAAGCTGAAGTCTGGCCTCATGGCTGCCACTTCCGGGAAGAGCTTCTGGTCCAAGTGTCCCAGTCGCCAATGGGACATCATCTTGTGGTACTCGTCCGGACTCATATCCTTCATCATCTGGTCCTTAAAGTGCACCATGACACAGGCCATCAGGTAGACTTGGGACTCTCTGCCAGAATCACGGAACCCTGCACAGATGGATGACTGATGAATTGGGGGTGGCTGCTGCCTGTCGACATACTCCTGGATCTTGCCATTCCACTTAGCCTGCAGTCTCTGCAACATCTCCTCGATCTTTTCCCAAGAGAACTTCACAATCTCATGCCAGACCTTGCTCTGAGTTCATAGCTAAATGTGTTAGTAGTAGTAGTAGTAGTAGTAGTAGTAGTAGTAGTAGTAGTAGTAGTAGTAGTAGTAGTAGTAGTAGTAGTACTAGTAATGGTAGTGGAAGTCGGTTGTAGTCGTTCTAGTAGTAGTGGCTCCGAAATACAAAGGTTAGAATGGGACTGAAACCAAAATCAAAATGGATATCTCAACACTGCAAATGACTCCAGCCCTGAAACAGGACAATACTTGAATGCTTATCCAGGAACTGGGTTACCGGTAGGCGAGACCTTCAGGTTGCCACTCAGCTGCTTGGTCGGGTTAAAGAACCTGGGCTGTTGTTTGGATTGGTTTCTGGGACTTTTAACACTTAAACTCAGAGACTCAAGTGCACACACCAAACAAACAAATATAAATTCCACATGGACCAGGAAACGGCTGTGCAATGCACGACAAGGGAACAGCAGTGTGATGCGGCGCTTCTGTACCCCACACCAACTTGAGCATCCGACGAACATGTGCTGGTGCCAAATCATAAACTTGAATGGCAGCAATCTCATCGGGGTTTATGCGGGACTTCGAAACAGTGCTCTTGTTGTGTCGGTTGATCGCCTCTGTCATCATGTCCTTCCGAAGTTTGCGGGATCCTGCTGCCACCTTCGCTGCCACAATCTTGTCGAACCTTAAGGTCCACAAGGAACAACAGCATTGTCACAAAGAGCAACACACACACACACACACACACACACACTTACCACAAGAGCAGTCATTCACACTTCTGCATATATCTGGTGACTTAGACCCAGACAGGAAGTGCATGTTAATGATCGAGGGCCTGCTTCTTGCACTTGCATCCGTCTTAATGCGCAAACTCTCCATGGACTGCTGCTCGACTGAGGACTGAGGACTGCAGGTGCCGAAGATACCTGCAGTCCACATCTCATTCAAGCAGGTTGAAACAGGAACTCAAACTGGAAATTAAATGTTTTCTCACATGTGTCCATCATGTCCCAGTTGCAGAGACAGCTCATCAATCGGCCCGCCACATCCTTCTTGACATGGTCCAGGACTGTTGGACTGTTCAACCAATCAAGCTTCATCGCAGCATAGGCGAGAAGATGGCATGCCATGGTAACAGTCGTCCCAATGCTGACTGCAACACTGAAGGCCTGGATCAATGACCCCGGTGCAGGGCTAGACGATTTCCACGCAGTTGGCCAATCAAACAGAATCTCCAGCGGGAACTTGTGTGTCTCACACCCCATCCCTGTCATGAACTTCTGTATGCAGTCCCGCACTCCATGGAGTTGTGGGGCCCCCTTGACATGCGAGGCTTCATGACCGCCAAGCTGCCACAGTCGCAAAGGGAACCGCTTCAACATCTTGCTACTGGCCTCCTGGAGGTCTGCAGGACTGGGGACTGAGGACTGGAAGGAGGTCACCCCAGCTCCAGCCACTGCTTCACAGCTAGCCAAGAGCTGCTCCAGATTTGCCTGGTGAGCCGACCTCTCCCCATCGGAGCCTAGCTTCTGACCCAACCATTCACAAACATCTGTGAATTGTGGCTGACCATCTGCACTCTTCACATCCAGCTCTGCTTTGAGGACAGCCATAGCCTCACCATACAAGGTGTAAAGTTGTTGCTGATTCGCAACAGGTTCGGGGTCCATGGCTAAAAAGACAGCAGGACTGCAGGACTGCAGGTGCTTGTCCTCCAAAATCTTCATTAGCCAAGAGCCACACACACACAACATGAGAGAGGAGCTTGCATCGACAAGGAAGCATAACACAGTCACTGCAGTGACTTCATACATAACACTCACAAACGCATTTTTTGTCGGGCTTCACTGACTATCGATCCTTGCTTCCACAACATGGGCACGGGCATCTGGATTACTTCTGTGTCCACCTCAATCCCCGGAGCCAGTTGAGGCCCCGGCTGAAACTGATATTACACCAGTCCGGTTCAACTGCTGAGTGGAGTCGACATTCTTTAACTATTTGAAATTCTTCAAGTGCAAGGGACAGTTGAAACCACACAGTATGCAAAGACTCCATTACAGCCTCATCTTCACAATAGATCGGTCCTCTGGCATGCACTGTGCACACTCTCTGAAGATCACTGACAGCTGATTCCTGAACTTGGCTACACAAGACCAATGTGTTCAAAAAGCAGAGAGCAGTCACTGCTACAATTCCTCATCATTCAGATCAAGGACAGTATCTAGCCACATAATGCAAGGATTCAGGCCAGTGCTTCTTCCGAACCCCCTTAAAATTGTGACAGTAGCATCTGGATGTTCCACCCAGCCACATCAGACTGAGGACTGAGGAATGCAACAAGGTTGTCGACACGAAATGCCCCAGAATCAAAACTCTTCCCCAGATGTTCCAACAGCCACTTAGGACTGAGGACTGAGGACTGCAAAACACATTCAGCCCTCAACCTGCTTCTTGAAGGCTTGGATGATCTGGACTGTGGTCATGTCCGCATCTGCAATACTGTAGAACAGGCGCTCATTCTTCTCACTCCAATGGCACTGGGGAACGTACCTGTAGAACATCTCTCTGCGCAAATCCCACAGCTTGGCTGCATCCTGGTTCCTGTTCCTGTGTCGACCAGCAAAAGTCGCCTTGTCTGGCCACTCCACGTTCACATTCTTGTGGAGCACAATCTCCAGTGCATCTCGGTCTGACTTGGTCGGGCTGATCTCGGACTGAGGACTGAGGACTGCTGGCTTGGCCGGACTGCCCTGGGAATCCTTGGGGTCCTGCTTGTCATCCTCCTCACCCTTCTGGCTCTCCATGGGGTCCTGCTTGTCATCCTCCTCACCCTTCTGGCTCTCCATGGGGTCCTGCTTGTCATCCTGGTTGCCATCCTTCTTGTCATCGTCCTGGTCCTTCATGGGCTCGAGGGCTGCAGTGTCTGCCTCCTTCTCATGCATCTCCTGGTCGATGTCCTGCAAACAGTGAACCAACAACACTCATAGGCTGGGGAGACTATTAAGTGCAATAAAAGTTCCGTCCTTGCTTGCTTTGGAAACCGAAGCAGCAGGCCGTTTGAGACTGGCAGGCTTCTTCATGACACCCGACTTTGCCTTTGCCTTGCCTTTGGGCCAGCCCTTTTTCTTGGGAAGTGGCTGCTGCTGGACTGCGGACTCTGGGGCAGGGGTGAGAGGGTCAGTCTTGGCTTGGGTCTTGGCTTGGGCCTTGGCCTTGGCATCTGCTTTCTTCTGTGCTTTTGTCTGCACCAACTGGATCGGACTGCCTCCATCTGCTGTGCCTGCAGTAACATCCTCCACAGAAGCACTGGGAACTAGACCTGCCTTGTCTGCTGCGAGCTTCTCTCTACTTGTGATTGTGCCGAACAAGACCCGGGGCTTCACAGGCGACACCTTCTCACCAGTCAGTGGATCAGCCACCTTGTGCGGTAGCGCAGCTGGGGTGACATTCTCTTCCATCTGAATGTCTCCCTGTCCATCCTCGGGCCAGTCAATCGCATCACCTTCAGCATCGTCTTCTAGCATCGGGATAGAAGCAGCCATGAATCCTCCGAACATTGTGGTGAGACAGCTCAGACAAAGGACTGCAAGACTGGACCACAGCTTGACCTTAACTGAATCTCAGCCAGAATGCAATCATCATAATTCATATCAATGAGGCAGACAAGTTCAAGGCACTTTGCATGCAGGCACAGCACACAGACACAGGCAACAGTGCATTGCTCACTCCAGGGTCCAGTCCTTTTCCACGCACAAACAAATACTATGATGCCGAACACAAAATCAGCAGCCTGCCCATGGATCATCCTCTGAAAGTCCACCGGGCAAAGACTCTGCTACACAGGAAGATCTTGCACTGGGCTTCTTCATGGCTTTCATGGCACACTTCCGCACTTTTGCTTTGGATTTGGACTTGGCTTTGGGCTTGGCTTTCATCGCAGTCCGGGCTGCCGGCTTCTTCGAAGGAGCAGAAGTTCCAGACTCTCCAGCCTCTCCCCAGGGATCATCTTCGGGTTCTTCTTCATTGAAAAGGGCTCCGATCTGATCAGGTGTCAAATCTTCCCACCGCCGAGGAACATCAGCAGCAGGACTGAGGACTGCAGGACTGAGGACTGCAGAACTGACACCAGATGTACTGCTTGGCAAAGGATGCTTTCTCTCCAGCAGACTGGGTTTTGCATCCGGAGCAAAACGAATCAACCAAGCAAGTACAATTGATTCACCCAGTGATGCAGGGTAAAGACCGCTTGCCTTCAGGTCTGCATTTCCAGTCTTCTTGGTTGCTCCACCCTTCTCCTTTTTCACATCCATCAATGGCAGGTGCTTCTCTTTGCAGGTGCATGCACTGTGCACAGCTTTTTTGAACCAGCAAGGACTGAAGACTGCATGACTGGGGTGCAAGCACAGGAACTTGTACCTTTTGCCATATGTAGGTCTCTCGGTCACAAAGGCACAGCGGTCAACAAGGAAGAACAGAGGACTGAGGACTGCATCCAGCGCTAAGATGTGTGCCTTCAGGTATGAGAACAGTGTCGAGCCCACTGGGTTCTCCAAACAAACATATACACCTCGTGCTGCTGCCAAGACAAACAGGAAGAACGACACCTCAGCCATGAAGTTCCCATGCCTGACAGTGGGATTGCCAGTGTCTCCTGCAAAGTTTTTCTTGGTGCGCTTGGTCTTACTTGAGCATGCCCAAGAAAAGCTGGAACAATCGGGTGCAATACACATCAGACCAGCTTCCTTCAACCGCATGACCATCCGAATTGCTTGATGAAAACCAGTCTCTGACAAGACGTCCCCTTGCCCTGGATTCATGTAGTCGAAACTCTCTGCACTCAGCCCACGTGTTTCTGCCGCATTGACCAGTGTCTTGGAAAGACTGAAGACTTCCAAAACATGAAGATCACGAGGTCCCTGGCAAAACAGTTCAGACTGGAGGATCCCAATGACTGTCAATCCGAAGATCTCCAGCCGACATGTCCGTGCAACTCCGGAGCCACTCTGCATCTTGGGGACACTGTTGAAGCGGACTGCCGGACTGCAGGACTGCCTCAAAACTCGAGCCATGAATTCAGAGTGTGTGACAGTCGATACTGACTCCCAACAACTGACTGAGTCTGATAACTGCTAACTACCTGCTCCAACTTGGCAGCCATACTTTAATCCTCACCAGCAAAGTCACACCCAATCTTCAGCTTTGCAACTGCAAGACTGCTCAGCGGTGAAACTTGGCCATCAGTTTCCAGCATGAGTTAGGCAAATATGGCAATTGTGCAAAGCCTTCTGGCTCTGGACTGAAAACTCTTGGTGCTTGTCTCATAAACTCCAAACTATGCACATCATAGCGCCTCACAAAAACAATCCCTCTCAAAGCCTTGGCAGCTTCTGTCATGCCATACTTGTCTGCCAGGTCTGACAATTTTGTGAAAGTGTCAATCTGGACGCCAGACAGCTCAACTGCAGCATGAACACCACGTGGGATTTCGGGGAATACTGATGCAATCTGGGCCATGCTCGCAACCTTGACCGGGGGCTGGCTCAGGTTCAGGTCACGGGAGTACATTTTGACGCACACATAGACTGCTGTCCCATCCAAGCCCTCTTCCATCATCTCCCTGTGCTTCAAACACATCGTATCACCAGTGATCATCGTGAAACAGTGAGGAATTTCTGGAAGGTTTCCTGCTCGTGCAAGTGGATGCTTGTGACTTCTTTGCCTCAATGCATTGTACAAAGTTACCCCCATGGGCTGGAGCCAAGAATCGAAATCTCGAACTGCTGTCACATGTCTGGCAGAAATTTGTCCTGGTCGTTGAGCATGAGAACTGGTCTCCAAGCCTCAGTTGCATCAGGTTCTATCTGTTCGGGACAATCCTGCACACTGGCACACATGCTGTACCTAACAGCAGTCCTATTTGGCAGCAAGTAGCAGGACTTGATATGTTGCAAAATCTCATCCGGAGTTTGCCAGCTTGCCTTCTTCTTCAGGTATGAATACACAACTGCAAAGAGCTGATCCAAGTCTTCATGGGTGTGGCCAACCATGAGCTGAAACAGAGTCACTGATTTGAAAATTTTGCGGCCCACCAGGTAAGACAGAAATCGCAGCACATACTGGTTCTTTGCCGACTTTGTGGTGTTGTCAGCAACTAGCACCAAATGAGATGGCCAAGACTGAGGACTGCAAGACTGCCATACCTGCTCCAAAGTCTGACACAGGACCTCCAAAAAATAGTCCGATCCCCCAACAACTTGTGGCCCGGCCATATACAGGAAGGTGCCCCATCCATGTGCATATGCACCTGTGAATGTGACTGTTGGTCGTATCAATCCATCCATCTCATGTGGCTGTTTGCGAAACTCCCACCGTGGCCATGCAAACTTGCTGTGATCCATGTCATCGATCATAACAGTGAGAACTGTTCCTGACTGCAAGGGCTGCTTGGACTGCTGCTTGGACTGAGGACTGCAAGACTGTGCTTGGACAGTCGAAGCCCATCTCAGAGACCAATACAGCAAACGATCTTGGTACTGATCCTTTTGATGCTGCCGCAACAATTTTGCAACCTCCAGCTTTCGACTCCATGACACTTTGGGGCTACGCAGCATCATCTGCAGGTCAAAGCATCGCTGGCACTGCTTGTGCTGACTCTTTTCACGCATGCGAATCATGTTGCTCCAGTGAGAATTCCACCTGCGTCGAAAGGTATCATAGCTGGGCATCTCTGCCCCATAGTGTGCATGCAACTCAGTGAGGGCAGACCATTCAGCTTGAAACTGCCAGTACAAATCAGAAATCTGACATTTCTGAATGTAGCGCCGCTGCAGGCCACCATAGACTGCAAGACTGGAGACTGTGAGGGGTGTGGACACGTGCCCGTAGAGAGTGTCCTGCCATGAATCTGAAACAAAGCAACAAGCACTCCTACATATGCAAGCATTACTCACAAGAATTACTTTCAACAGGAGTCCTGATCCCACGGATCATCCACTGCAGCTTCATCATCTTCCGGCATACATTCTGCTACGGACTGGTGCAGCTCCCGGAAGAAGTGATCACACTTCAATGTTGCTGCGGCCTCCCGCTGTTGACTGCCCCACTTGGACCCACCAGCCACACCCTTCTTTCGCATGTCCGGCTGTCCAGCTATGTATTTTCTCATTGTGCTCTGGCTGCATGCTAGCTTCTTGCAAAAATTACAGAAGCAAACCCGTGAGGATCCAATGTAGTACTCGGTGCCCTTGCCAGTCCCATCACCATAAATGACCTGAAGTAGATGAATCCTTTCCTCTGTAGTGATACTCCAGAAGCTCTGGCACAAGTCTTGGAGAGACTTCAAATGCAGCGCCCGGGGTGCACAACCATCAAGTTGACAGTTGCTTCGGGGACATTTCTGGGCCCATCGTGATCGAATCTTGTCTGGGTCCATTGCAGAAATCTCATAAGAGTTCGAATGGGCCTTCAAGGTGGACTCTGCCAGTAAGCGACTGCCTGCATCTAACGACACATGTCTTTTCGCACACTGGACTGAGGACTGAGGACTGCTGCAAGACTCCCCAATTCCATCCCATGGGTTGTCCTCATGTCGTTTCCTGCACTGGACTGAGGACTGAGGACTGGAACACTCCCCAACCTCATCCCATGGGTTGTCCTCAGGGTCTTTCCCTTGCTGGACTGAGGACTGAGGACTGGAACACTTCTCAACCTCATCCCATGGGTTGTCCTCTTCTACCACATATTTCCAGGGATCCTCGGATTGCTCACAGACTCGATTCTCAGCAGGAGGTGCATTCCAGGGATCAAAATCAGTGGGAACATCTTGCTCAACCACCCGCTGCTTCTTGGCGGGCTTGTTTTTGGGCCGCCTGACTCTAAGCTTGGGCATAATGCTACCCGATGACATAAAGTATCTTCGGAGTCTCTGTTGCCATGGAACAGCAGTGTCTAGATGTAGCAGGCAGACTCGACACCTCCTTTTTCTGCCTATCCACACCGAGCTGCACCACTGCAGGACTGCAGGACTGCGGGTGCTCGAATTAAGAATTACAGTGCTGGGCTCTACTTTGAATTCCGACTTGCAACACCTGCAAGCTTATCCTTCATGCGCTGCAGTCTCTTGGCTTTTCTAAAAGCTTTTAAATCTTTGGCTGCACGTTGCTTCTCTTGCCGAGCTTCCTCTCGAGCAACAGCAAGGGGATGTTGCTTCCACAAAGCTGCAATGTACTTCCAAGAAAAACCCCTACTTCGATAAGTAGAAAAGAACTTTGTTCGTTGCTGCCTGGGGGTCAACCCGCACATTGCTTCATCCAACAGAGTATCATTCAAAACTTCGTCGGAGTTATGCCTCCAGTGTGCTATCCATCTCTTTACTTTGCGCTTTTGGCAGTCCCACTTGCTCTTCTCCCGAACTTTGCTGACAAGTGTGTTAGGATTCAGAGCAGGTGTGTCCTGAACACAAAGGCGATCACAGAAGGAGGCTGTCGGAGCTTTTGTTCCAATCATATGCGGCGGTGTGAAGTCTGTCAGCATCTGCATCATGCCACCGAACATTGCCTTGGCTGGGTAGATGGGCAAGGGGCTTACAGTTGGGTCAGGAACTACTTTCGGGGTTGGCTGGCCGGCCGGTGACGACATCAGAGTCAGGCCTCAGATCCCGAAGCTCCCAAGGCCAGGCAGTCACCTCTAACGATTCGGGGATCTAGGCCTAGATCCCCGAATCGCTTCGGACCAGATTGAACATCCCGAAGTGTTAGAGGTGACTGCCTGGCCTCTAGCACTTAGGGATGTTCAATCTGGTCCGAAGCGATTCGGGGATCTAGGCCTAGATCCCCGAATCGTTAGAGGTGACTGCCTGGCCTTGGGAGCTTCGGGATCTGAGGCCTGACTCTGATGTCGTCACCGGCCGGCCACCGGAAGAAACAACCAAACAGAGATACTCAGTGCATCTTATGATCGGCTTGCCCAACCTAGTGTATACAAACACTATTTCATTATGATATTTAACTGCTACTGCAGTCTGACTCCTACCACCACAACTACTAACAGAACTTCGTGTATGAGTACTAGAGCTTGTAGTATTGTTCGGACCAGGACAAGTACTAGCATATTAAATATACTATTAGAAGAAGTATGACTCCTGCAATAACCACAACACCTACACTTCATGAAGTACCGGAGTACATGCTCATTCTACCACTACCAGTGAATGTATTCCTGCCACTACTAGTACTGATAGTAGTGTCTGCTTCGACTACTACGATGACTTCCCACTGGTACTTGCACTATTGCAAGTTCTACTGCTTATCAAACTATGGCCGAACTGCTGCTGCCTAGCTGCTGCTGGAAAGTGGGAAGCACGGCGCAGCAGATGCAAACCTGGATTGGGATTGAAAGGAAATGCACCCACAGCTCCCCGACAAAGTTTGCCAATGTACGTGCAGCACAAGTGCCGGTTCTCCAAACCCGAATCCTGAAATGCCGAACCCGAGCTATTGATGTTCAGATTGCCAAGCCCAGCACCTGTCTGTCGTCTTGCACGACTCTACCAAGTGTCTTCTGCCTTCCATGAGACAGGCTTGGGCTATTATGAGATTTGTCTAGTTAAAGTGTGCTTGCACAGGTGTGTTGATTCCCCTCAGGAGTTTACATATCAGGATGTTGACATGCTAGGACATGATACCTTTGGCTTTGAGGGTTCACTGTATGCGAAAATAGAAATCGGAGTATTCTGTACCCGAGCCACATATCACTGTGTTTCTTCCTCAAGGCTCTGAGCTCTAAGACCCCCAAGATATCCGAATACATATATATATATATATATATATACATATAATGTTCCAGGACTATGAATGAATGTCAAGGGAATCCAAACCTCGACCTAGGAACCATAAGTCTCCCTGGTAAGGACTGAATGACAGTCAACCCTAAAACCCAAAGCAGTCTTACAGTCTTACAGTCTCCCAATGTCCTGAACAGTCTTCAGCAGTGGCCCTTCCTAACAAGCCCTTTGAATACCCGAGATCCTACATCATCTAGATTTAATACCATCCATTTCATTATGATCACAATAATAACAATAATAACTAAACCCTGCTATCTAGGCAAACCAGTGGTGCCTCTGCGTCGACGGCAAGACTGAGGACTGTCCTGCATGCTTTTGTTTTAAAGGAGTTTAGGGCTTGGGGTTTGGGGTATAGGACAGAGCCTTGAGCGCTTTGCTGTGCCCCACCTATTCTCCGAAGCCCTCCCTAAACCCTAAGCCCTAACCATAGTCCTTCTGCCAGGAAATCTTCAATGCTGTGGCTGCATGCGGCGTGCGCAGAGACCTGGGTCTAGAGTTAAAGTATTTGGTCTCTTGGCAGGTTTAATTTTCAAAGGGGCCGGGGGTTGTAGAGTTAAGGGTTTAATAAGGGTTTAGGGTTTTGGGGTTGTTGCAAGCATTCTTCCTACCAGTGGGGGCTTCAAGTGATGATGTTTCCCTAAGCCCTAAACCCTAAATAACCTTCAGGCAACCTATGGAACCCAGGCAAATCTTCTGAACACAACCCTAGAACCCCTTCAATCCAAATCATGAACCCAAAACAGCTCTAAAGCTGTTAACCCCAGACCCTGAATCCGGAGTTTGCAATCTTCAACCGGAAGACTCAAGACCCACCCTCAACCCTAAACCCCAAATCCAGGTGCTCTGAGCAGTCATGCAGTCCTGCAGTATGCTTTGCAATCCTCAACCGGAAGACTCAACACCCACCCTCAACCCTAAACCCCAAACCCAGGTGCTCTGGGCAGTCATGCAGTCCTGCAGTATGCTTTGCAATCCTCAACCGGAAGACTCAACACCCACCCTCAACCCTAAACCCCAAACCCAGGTGCTCTGGGCAGTCATGCAGTCCTGCAGTATGCTTTGCAATCCTCAACCGGAAGACTCAACACCCACCCTCAACCCTAAACCCCAAACCCAGGTGCTCTGGGCAGTCATGCAGTCCTGCAGTATGCCAGGGCCCCAGCCACCAGTGAGAGAGGCACAAAAAACAGCCAAACAAAATCTTGCATTGTTGAGCCATTGTGGTACCGGACAGCAGGACTGCATGACAGTAACCAACATGAGAGTCTGCTTGCCACTGATTGCTATCATTCATGGGACAGCAGGACTGCAAGACTGTAGGCACATGTGCATGCGATGTCAGGTCGACCACTGCAGTCCAGTACTTCTTCTGCATGCACCGGAGTCAGGCCCGGACTTGCACTGCAGGGCTAGCACCTGGCACAGGACATGTGGAGATAAGGCTTGAAAGGGTTTGAAGATTTAGGGTCTAAGGAACATAGTGGTTGGGGAGTTTTCGTGCAGAGGGATGCAGCTGACACCTTGGCATTGCAATGGGCATTGATGCTCAATATAGGTACAGTCCTGCAGTCCTGCTGTCGCCATGCCTAAACCCAAGACCATCAAGACCAAGTTGAAGAAGAAATGGGCGAGACTACCAGGAAATAAGGCTGCAGTTCAACAGAAGATGACCCAGTCCAAAAAGGTCGAGAACATTGCCTATGCTCGCACTTCCTCATTCGGGAAAAAGGTGCAAGGTTCCCGGGCAAGGCAAGTTTCGCAGTGCATTCAGGCTGCAGAAAAGCAAGGCATGCAGGTTCACTCGGCAATTGCAGAGGTCATTTCTGGATATGTCAAATACGACCAGCGAGCAACCCTCAAGCAGATCCTGGAGCGCAAACTACCCGGCATGCCAGAGGAGAGGAAACGAACAGTCCATGTGTTTGTGGAGAGTGTCCGTGCTTTGGCGAGGAATGCAATGGTGGGTGAGGAGATCTATAAGCAGAGCAAGAAGAACAACATCAACATCATTCCTCAAGACTATCCGACATTGTTCAGTCACAGTGAGACTCCTACCGGTAATTTTATTCGAAAGTTGATTTGTTCCCTACAAGAACTCGATCGAGACACACTCGTGTGGCGCCTTCAACAAGGTCGGGAGAACAAGGCCAAAACAACAACATTGAGGACTCAGTCAGGCAAGCCCAAAGTGAATGGAATCAAGAGCTACCTCGAGGATCTGCAACCATCCAAGAATGTGCAAAAGAAGATTGTGGCCCTGGGGAAGAAAAGAGATCGGGGTGACTTTGGATGGAGACCCATGGCAAACGAGGTTAGCAAGCTCCTGGGTATGAAGCAGTCCCTGCCACATGAGACTGTCCGTCGAATGTACAATGAGATTCTTAACAAGAAATGAACATGTACAGTCCCCAGTCTTCAGTCTTGCAGTCCCTCGGTGCTGCACCTCCATTGGTTGATGCAGCACTGCAGTCTTCGCACCGGCCACCTGGCCAAGGTTAATGCATCAGAGTCAGCAGATATTCTGAAGCCGCCAATGCCGTGGAACTGCAAAAATGCTCATTAGATCAGTTCATAATGATGATTACAATTCCAGACCCAGACAGATCCCGAAAACCTAGTCCCCCACTACCATAAAAAGCAGAAACCTCAAGCCCTAATTAAACCCTAGGAACATCACCCAGGCTTTTCCGAGTATGAGTGCTGAAACCCTTACATTGGCTGAAACCCTGAACACTAAATTATACCCACCCTCCCGAACAAACCCACTCAGTATAAACGGTCTAGATGTTGACTCCGGATTTTAGATACTGGCAGCAATATGTTCACTTAAAAACCCACACCAAGCACCGGTCCTACCTGCCCATACCTAAAAGCTTAAACCCTACATCCTAAGAACCAGTAAAGACCAACTCATGTGAGCCCCAACTGGCACCCACACCCTCAGCCCTGTATAACCCTGAACCTTAAACTAAACCCGAAATCCCTTGCTCACACCTGCAGGCCACTTCTTGCCGCAGTTCAGCAGGCGCTGCCTCCGGGGTGAGGGCTTACTGGGTGTCTGAAAATTCAGTTAGTAGGGGGTTCAGCCTTAACCCACAAGTAAAAGCAAGATTTTCAGGTTTCATTATGGTTTCTGCTGTGAGAAATAGGGTGATTAAGTTAAGGCAGTAGGAGCATACAAAAGCAATTATTAATTATTAAGAATTGAAGACTAAATCGTTTGATCCAGTACTGTAAACCTAATGCAGTACATTTGACCTTCAAATCTAAATCGCGAGGACCGACATCCCTCCAACCTATTAACCCAACATCCCTGAAGCCTATTAAACCTACATCCCTGCATTACTGTCTAACCAAACAACAGTAACAGTGAATACACCCCCTAGATCATTACCACACCAGGGCAAACTTTCTCTAATTTTGTGAGAAGTTATTAACTTAAAAGTAGAACACACCAACAAACAATACATCCTGCAGCTGTGCAATGCTACATGAGCCCTAAACCCTAAGCCCCTAAACCCTAAACCCCTAAACCCTAAACCCTACACCCTAAACCTTACTAAACCTTGAACCCCTAAAAAACCTTGAATCCTAAACCCCTAAAACCCTAAACCTTAAATACCCTAAACCCTTAAAAAAAAACCCTAAACCCTAAGCCCCTAAAAAGCCCTCAACCCTAAACCCCTACAAAATCCTAAGCCCTAAACCCTATATCTTACAACCCACACGGCCCTTTGCCCCCACATGCCTCGAAGGTTTTGTGTCTCCGTGGCAGCAGCGCGGGCGATGTTCGGAACTCCGGCCTGTACCGGGTTCAGGGTGGGGGGGTTCAGGGTGGGGGCCTTAGGGATGTCGAGCTCTTTAGGTTTAGGGTGCTTAGGGTTTTAGAGCATCTATCGGTAGTTCATTGTGCTTTAAGCACAAGGAAGACCCTATTTACCCTAAGCACCATAAGATCCCCGAGATGCTAGAACAATGAAACCCCAAAAAAAAACACACTGACTACTAAGTGCTCAGTAAACCCTAGTCACCCGAAGCCTACTCCAATCCTACCATGTAAAGCTTAGGGTTTAGGGAGTATCGATCTGGTGTGTTTATCAGGGTTTGTTGAGGGGAGGTGGTTGTTTGTCAGTTTTAATTTAAAGTTGGATTGCTGTTGTTTTGAGGTTGCAGGATTCTGCAGGGTTCTGCACAAAGAATGGTTACAGTTATTCTTGTGTTTTGTGCATTGAAGATTTGAAGGACTAGGAGTGTTTGCTTATTATTAAGTGTTTTCATCCACCATACAGAATGGGAACAAGCTTAGCTTGTGTTGTGAATGACAATGATGAGATGTTGTGTTTATAAATGTTTGGTTTTAGTTACCAACCACACAACACAAATGGCTCGATGGGCTCGAAGTCGTCAAGGCTGCAGAATAAGTTGCAGCGTAGTGGTCGCAGCTCTCTTGATGAAGCTCTGCTGCGGGTATGTCAGTGAAGATCCCATCGAGCTTGGACTGGAGGTCCAGCTCTTGCATTGTTGGGGATCCGTCTCCTCAGACTCGTCTTCGTCTACACTGATAGGAGGCTCGGGCTCGTGAACCATCGGCTCTTCGGGAACTTCGGGCCGCATATGGGCGCAGAAGTATTCAGTGTAGGGAAGCCCCCGGTTAGTGACGCACACAGTGCTATTCGCTTCCTGCAGCACCACTCGACTCGGTGCCAATCGATGAAAAAAAAAACCCTAAGTTTAAACCCCTATGAAGCTTATAAGATCTTAAGACTGCAGGACTGGGGACTGGGAAATGGGCTTACTTTAGGTTCGGTGTGATCGCCACCCAATGACTCTGTCAATTAGTAAGTTAGGACCACTCAGTGTCCATCAATCCAAAGGTATACTAAAAGTAACAGCCCAATGCTCCAGAACCCACAAGCTCTACATCTTGGTCAGAATACTCCGAAATCTTCAAATGCACTAAGAATTATGCTTAAATTAAGGGTTTTAGGGTTTAATGTCTCCCTAATAATTTGCCTCAAAGAAGGGGTTTTAAGGATCTGTCTTGGCAAAGAAATGAAGCTCACTGTCAAAGGGCCTTAAGGGGTTTTAGGGAAGGGAGCCCTGGGTGGTGAAGACTCAGACTGGGGCTTAGAATCACTTCATGAAATTTATTCAGGGTTTTAGAGTCAGTCCAAATTAGAACCTCCAAAACAAAACCCCTAAATCAAAAGCCATCCAGACCTCAACCTAAGAACCCCAATGCACCAATAAGCTTGTGCCTAAAGCCTAATAATTAAGCCTCAGTAAACAACACGAAACCCTAAACCAAAATCACATTAAACTATACCCATCAAAAGCACCCAAAACTCTACTAATCTGAAGAACCCCAGCCAACCGAAAGCTCCTAATTAAATGCTAACAACCTTAATCTTAACCCCTAAGGACTGCACGGACCTGGCCCGGCGCATTGTGGTGGTGGCAGGTGCCCTGCATGCAGGGCTATTTAGGGCTTTAGATTAATAATGGTTGGAGATTTGGGTGTCAAGGGCTTTAGGGCATTAGGGTTTACAGTTTTGATTGATTTTGGTGTCAAGGGCTTTAGGGCATTTAGGGTTTCGGGTTTTAAGGGCTTTAGGGCTTTCAGGATTTTGGTGTTTGGACTGTTTGGGGTTAGGTGTTGACAGAGGTTGCTTGGATGTGGTTGGTTTACAGAGCTTCAGGGTTAGTGTGTTAGGACCTGTGGGACCTGGAGTGTTAGGGCTTCGGGTATCATACTTTGGGACTTTGGGCCTTCACATAGTTTAGGGCTGGGGGTGGTACTGGGGGGGTGGGGGTTGGGGGGGTAGGGAATTTAGGGTCTGTAGGGATTGTAATTATTGGGGTTTGGGGCCCTTCGGGTTTGGAATGGCTTGGGGCTCGGAGCTTACTACCCTATCCTAATTTAAATCCAGTAGTAATGAAATAAACCCTGCCAAAACCCCTGTAAACCCCGAAGCCCTATTACTAAGCAGGCTCTTTTTGTGCAGCTCCTTTGCAGGGCATCGGCCAAAATGGGAGGCAGGTTGAATTGCATCGAATGTTCCTTCACCTTCATTACTATGTATCAAGATGTGACAATAATTTATTGTTGCCATATTAAAGACATCACTTTAAAATACCATCACATTCGACCTTGTGTAGCCAGGGGTCTTTGCTAACCTCATAGCTCA